>JAULJZ010191956.1:0-20839 GCA_032270985.1 Heliamphora pulchella | reverse complement strand
GTCGAGATATACGTGAGAAGATCATTGGGTCGTCTCGGATCGTTGTTCTGCATCAAAGAAACTTGAACAAGTTTCTTAAAGGTATATTTAATCTTAATCTATCTATTAATGTTATCATTTTTCATGAAAAACGCACGCGCTGTTTTTTACGGTCAAGGTGCCGGATCTAAATTTTTCTTCCGCGTTCCAACAATCACGAGGCCCATGATGTAACTGGACGCCCTATACTTCCGACAAGACTTGCGTCCTTTCCCAGTTCACTAGCCGGCGGGCAGAGAAACCCATTCTGCGTAGTTTTTCGATCTTTTACCGCGGAGCAACTCGTGCGCAAATTTACTAGATTCGAAGATCTCAATACGGTTCTTTTTTATTATCACATCAAAATCCAAATACACACGCGTGAGTCAAACCCAACAAGTTTCCTCTCACCAAACCCACAACACTGTGAGTTTAACCCAAAAGGTTCCTCTCCAACCCAAAGGTTCCTCTCACCAAACCCATAATACCGCACCACATGTAATATACCAAAAAAAGCGTAAAATAAGCTTTTTACCCGCATAAACATGGTTTAAAACATACAATATGATATGTAGCATTTTCAACCGGTAGAAAAGCGTAAAATTGCACGTAGCATCTTTTAAAGACAACATAGTCTAGGATCCTACCTCGGTGAGTCGAAACTCGAAGCCTCAAAATTCGAACCTTGTCGGAACGAGAATCTGACCAGATAGATGCGAAGCTAACAGCGTGAATATCAAGGATCCACAAGCTAATTGTCAAAAACTAGGCCCGGGCACCCCAAAAATGTAGAGAGAAGGCAGAGAATTTGGAAGAAAAAGGAATTCTGAAATCGAAACAGGCGCTGGAATATATATAAGCTCGGCTAAACAGTGCATTCAGTCGACTGATGGTCCAATCTTGTCGACTGAAAGAGTTCTGGATCGCAAAAACTCTTCTGCCGACATCACTCAGTCGACTGAATCCCATTCCAGTCGACTGGATCTACCTCCCAGTCGATTGGGAAAACTAGTCCAGTCCACTAGACCGCTGGGGAAACGCTAGAATAGGTGTTTCAACCCTAGGTCCAACCAAACAAACCTTAACGAAACCCGAAAAAACGTAAATCACATCCACACATGCTATTCTACAACAATGAATCATAAATCATTCATCGAGGATGTACATATAACGAAAGAAACACGTCAAACATGTATATTTCATAAAATGAAATGGAACCAAGTCTCACAACTCTCTCCCCCTTAAGGAATTTTGCCCTCGAAATTCATTACAAGGTCACGAGGTAAACAACTTCGGGTATCTAGCTCGAACCACGTCGCTTCCTCAACCCTGTGATGAAGCCATAGGACCTTGACATAAGCAATTGTCCTTCCTCGCAACACTTGCTTTTTCGTGTCTAGAACCTTCACAAGGCACTCCTCATTTGTGACACCCTCATCAACCCGTAACTCGGCCCAATCCAGAATATGTGAAGGGTCAGGCTCATACCTCCGAAGCATGAAAATGTGAAATACGTTATGGGCAGATGCCAACTGGGGTGGCAAATCCAAATGGTATGCTACCTCTCCAACCCTGTCAAGGATCTCAAATGGTCCAATGAAACACGGCGATAGCTTCCCGTTATGACCAAATCTCATCAAACCTCTACGTGGTGAAACCTTCAAGAACACATGATCCCCCACAGCAAACTTCAATGGTCTCCTCCTCCGATTTGCATAACTCTTTTGGCGACTCTGAGTTGTTATTAGACGCTGACGAATCACGACAATCTTCTCTGTCGTCTCCCATACCAAGTCAAGTCCCAAAACGGTGGTCTCTCCCACATCTATCCAACACACAGGTAATCTACACGGCCTACCATACAAAGCCTCATGCGGTGCCATCCCAATACTGGATTGATATCTGTTATATGTAAACTCTGCCAACGGTAGATGATCCTCCCAAGGACCCCAAAAATCAAGCACACAGGCTCTCAACATGTCCTCTAAAATCTGTATGGTCCTCTCAGACTGACCATCTGTCTGTGGGTGAAAAGCTGTGCTAAAGGTTAAGATCGTTCCTAGGGTCACCTGAAGACTGCCAAAAGCGCGATGTAAAAGGCGGGTCTCGATCAGAAATGATAGTCACAGGTACTCCGTGTACTCGGACTATCTCCTGGACATACAACATATCCAATCTATCCATTGAATCCCTCACTCGATGGGAAAAAAATGTGCAAACTTCGTCAACCTGTCAACCACAATCCAAACAGCATCGTGTCCCTTCGACGATCGAGGAAGTCTTGATACAAAATCCATCGTGACATTCTCCCACTTCCACTTAGATATCGGCAACGGTTGTAACAATTCTACCGATCTTTGGTGTTCCCCCTTATCTGCTGGCAAGTAAGGCCCCGAGACACAAACCGGATCAAATCCTTTTTCATTCCCGTCCACAAAAATTGATGGCGTAGATCGTGATACATCTTTGTGCCTCTTGGATGCACTGCAAGACGTGAATGATGGAAATCATGTAACACCTCAACACGGCAAGACTCTTGTACAAGCAATCTCCATGCCAATCTCAAACCCTGATCTGAGCTCACAACCCATCCCACTGTGTCCTTCCCACTGGCAATGCAGTCCCATATCATCTGAGCCTCCTGATCTGTCTGCTGAGCCTCTAGCACACGTGCAACCAATGCGGGCTGTCAAGCTACTGAATATAAGATCGCACCTCTCCTTGTCTCCCCGAGACATATATCAAACTCACCAACCTCTCCTAACGTGTCCCATTCTCGTATAGCCACAGAAACTAACGAACCATGAGATCTCCTACTAAGTACGTCGGCAACAACATTGGCCTTCCCCGGGTGATACTGCAAGTCGAAGTCATAGTCTTCCAACAACTCCATCCATTGTCGTTGGCAAAGATTCAAGTCTTTTTGCGAAAATAAGTATTTTAAGCTCTTGTGATCAGAGAAAACCTCGCAGTGTTCACCATACAGATAATGCCTCCATGTCTTCAAGGCAAAGACCACGGCTGCCAACTCTAAATCATGTGTCGAATAGTTCTTCTCGTGGGTCTTCAACTGCCGAGATCCATAAGCCACAACCTTACCTCCCTGCATCATAACGCAACCCAGACCATCATGTGACGTGTCGCAGTGAACAGTGTAACCTAAACCTCGCTCAGGAATAATCAACACTGGTACACTGGTCAATCTTCTCTTCAGCTCCTGGAAAGCCAACTCATAGGACTCACTCCACACAAACATGACTCCCTTCCGCGTAAGACGCGTCATCGGTGCTGCAAGTCTAGAAAAGTCCTTCACAAACCCCCGATAGTAACCTGCCAGATCTAAAAAGCTACGGATCTCAAAAATATTCTTCGATCGCTGCCAATCCATCACGACATCAGTCTTCGACAAATCCACTGATACCCCATCTTTTTTTTTTGGTAATTAAATGTGATATTGAAAGAAAAAAGGATACAAGAATACAAGGGGCATGCCCAGGCCTTACAGAAAACCACCAAGAACAAAGCCAAAAAAGCAAAACAAAAAAGCTTTAGGCTAAGCCAGAACCAAACAAACGGCTTTAAGCTGAGCCGGAACCAACATAAAAACAACATAAACCAAACTATAGATGCCTAAACCATAACACAAGAAGGGTAATGGGCTAGAAAACCATAAACCAATGGAGCAAATTTGTGCAGATTAAACCAAAAAAAAAACAAACCACAACAGCTTGTGAACAATCCGCCCAAGTAAAAAAATAGGAGCACAAACCCAAACAAAAAACCTACAGAGCTCAAAAACCCTCAGCAGCAAGAAACAACTACAACATGCAGGGATAATCGTGGCAAAAAATAGTAAACACAGGGAGCAAAAACCAGCTCCACAAAAGGAGACCAAGGCAGAGAACACAGCTGGGAAAAAGCAGGACAAAAAACCACAAAAAGCAAACCAAGGCAACAAAAGAAACAACCAGGAAGAAAGAAATAAGCTGCCATCAAAGCAGCCAAGATTGCACCACCCAGAAGGAAAAAAAATCACCTGCTGGACAAACCCGAACGTGAATGGCCAAAAACAACGAAGTTCAACAACACGCACCCACACACGCACCCAAACCATTACACAAGCCATAAGGGGAAGGCCAAATACAAAAGTCCACAGGAATATACACCAAACCGAAATGAAGAAAAACAAAACACAGTAGGGGAGAGGGACAACAACCAATAGTCCCAACATAAAGATAAGGGGAACAACAAGACTATCCCAAGATAACAAAGCAAAACAAGTATTAAGGAGCAATGAACACTCCTCATAGCTAGGGATCAAAACCTGGAACAAAATATAATACCAGCAGCAAAATAAAACCTGGAGCTCAACAGGCTGCGACCTCCAACAAAACCTGTAGCACAGCAAAAGCCCGGGGCACAACTGGCCGCTATCTCCAAGGAAAGGGCAAAGCCTAAGGAATTACGCTCCCACCTGGAGCTTCTTCCTTCTAGGAGCTGGCAGCCAACAGGACCTGAGCAAATCAAACAGAATAAACCAATGAAAGTACAGAAAAAAACACACGCACCCAGAGGGGGATATACAACTAGCAGGCAAGAGAAAGCTCGACACTCCAAAGAAAAAAGGCAAATCACACAAAAGGGACTAGACAAGTATATCGCTCAAACTCCAAAGGAAAAGAAGCAAATCTCACTAAACTCCTCGCTGCGATAACAAAACCTAGACTTTCCACGCCAATCTGGATAACAAAAAAACTTGTAGGGAAAATGTTAGAAGCCTCACAAAACACTCACTCAATATGACTGCATCACTCAGCACTCCAAAGAAGAGGAAGAAGCTAAACTCACCATCATTCAAGCAAAGCTGCCATGCTACAGCAAACAAGAAGCAATTAATAATTGACATTAGTTGAAAAAATAATCATCCCCAGGCTCCACTCGCCTTGGATCTTCATATTAGTCTAAGAAACAAACACTCTCCTGAGGGTGGAAAGCCTCTCACTCACCATCTCAGAGATATCCTCCAGGACTCTCTCCCAGCCCTTCTTTGTACCTTGGAATTTTCTCAAATTGCGCTCCCTCCATATGCAATAAACCAAGACAGAAAATGCCAGTCTCTTGACGCTAGCACTCAAAGTTCTACCGACCACCTTAGTGACCATAGCATCTTTCCACGTCATCCAAGAATTCACAGACCAACTAACCCCACACTTGGCTAAAACCCTAGACCAGATAGACTAAACAAAGGGACAAGCAAAAAAGAGATGATCATGGGTCTCCAAAGCCCCAGAGTATAAACAACAGCTAACATCACACTGAAGACCAAACATTCTAAGCCTATCACCCGTGCTAAGGCGACCTCTAATCGCGATCCAGAGAATAAAACTGACGCGATGAATGTGGTGTTTGAACCTAACCAGTTTACACCAAGACGGTGTAGGTTTAAGAACTCTAATCTCCTCCCAAAGGGACCCAATGGAGAATTTATACCCCATCTTTCGACACCATGTGTCTAAGAAATCTCACTTCTGACGTCCAAAACTCGCACTTCTCAAACTTCGCATACAAGCGATGCTCTCCCAGAAGTTGTAGGACAATACGAAGATGCTCCTCGTGCATCTCTCTCGTGGGTGAATAGATAAGGATATCATCCACGAACACAACTATAAAACTATCTAGATACAAGTGGAAAATACGGTTCATCAAACCCATAAATGTCGCAGGAGCATTCGTCAAACCGAACGGCATAACCAGAAACTCATAGTGACCATAACGAGTCTGGAAAGCGGTCTTGCTATGTCCTCATCCCTACTCCACAGCTGATGGTACCCCAAAGTAGCGCGACCCCTTTAACTGATCGAACAAGTTGTCAATCCTCGGCATAGGATACTTATTCTTCACCGTTACCTGATTCAGCTTCCTGTAATCTATGCCCAGTCTCAATCCTTCTTTTTTGCAAAAAGAACTGGAGCTCCTCACAGCGACGTACTCGGACGTACAAACCCTTTGTCAAGCAACTCTTGCAGCTGCACCTTGAGTTCTCGCAACTCAGCCGGTGCAAAGCGGTAAGATGGCATAGATATGAGAGCAGCTCCCGAAACAAGATCAATAGAGAACTCCACATCACGACTCAGTGGTAACTCAAATAGATCGTCAAGAAAGACATCTGGATAGTCACAAACCACAGGGGGTTGCTCCCCTCGAACCTCAACCAGCTCATCTAACCTGAGAGCAAAAAAGAGGAAACCTAAGTTCCCTCGATTCCGAGCAACACTGTGCATAGACACCAATCCCACCTCGATCACCCACAAAGAAAAAGCAGTCACCCTCCGGTGTACAGATTGGCACTCTCCATCGTTCACAATCTATAAAGGCATGGTAGGTAGTCAGCCAGTCCATCCCTAGGATGACATCAAACGCGGTCATGTCCAGAATGAGAAAGTCAAACTCCAAACAACGACCGGCGAACCCTAACTCGCAAGATCTACCAACTCTACTCAACACCACACTCCCACTGACCGGGGTCTCCACACTCAACGCACTACCCAACGAGTCTGCCTCCAACCCCAATGCAGATGCAAAAGCAGAAGAAATAAATGAATGTGATGCTCCGGTGTTGATAAGAACACTGGCCCATGATCTATAAACTAGGAGAGTATCTCTAATCATGGATGGAGTTGCTGTAGCATCGGGCACTATTGGTGCCTTGGAAGCACTACGATCAGCAAGAACATAAGCTCTGGCCTGCGGTGATCTGGCCTGCCCACTATAACCCTGAGCCGTCGGTTGCCTCATAGACTGTGCTGAGGCACCTCCTTCTATAAACCTAGACGTCTGAGCCCTAGGTTGCTATAGAGCCTGTCGTCTCTAGGTAGATGGAGCAACTGACGCTCCCATCGCACTCTAAACACTCCCTCCTCGGGGACAGTATCTGCGAATGTGCCCAGACTAACCACACTTAAAACACATTAGTGGGTCTCTCCCATGCAACCATGACTGCGACTGCGACTCCGACTATGACTATGACTATGACTGGACATGTGCTGAACTCTGGACCTGGCCTCTCAACGGGCACTCATACGAATGATACCCTAACTGTCTGCATCGGTAACAAGTGACCTGTCTCTGCTCCGACTTTCCTGTAGAGGCTACTGAAGGTGCTAGCATAGAAAACTACAGCTGATACGATCCCATAGAATGGGAACTCGGTCCAGACGACCACTGGCGCTTTTTCCCGTGCCCTTGGGACCATGTACCTTCATCACTCTGCTGTCCTCTACTCTCTCTAACTCTATGGCTCTCTGCCGTCGAGTTCTCTACTGGAATAGCGGCTTCCACTATATCAATGTAAACACACAAATCCAGTGCTACAATTCTATCCTTGATAGCAGGTCGAAGGCCCTTTTCAAACCTTCTGGTGCGTAACTCCTCCGTTGACACCATCTCAGAGGCAAACCGCGACAGATTCGCAAACCTGGCCTTATACTGGACCTCAAAAATATTTTCCTGAACAAGGGAGAGGAACTACTCTCGGTATGTATCCCTCGAAGATATCAGGAAGTATTTCTCCAAAAAGACCCTTGTGAAAGCGGCCCACGTATCATCCACCATGGTTTTGGAAAACATCCACCACTTTCTCGCATCCTCCCGAAGCTGGAACGCTGCCAACATAACACGCAGAACATCCTCCTCGATCTCTAGAGTATCTAAGATCGTCGTGGTTACTTCTAACCACCCGGTAGCAACTTTGGGGTCTGGCTCCCCAGAAAAGATTGGAGAATCCAACCGTAGAAAGTCCCTCATTGCCACAGATGCCCTTGGCTCAGGAGCCCTCACTCCAGCCCTAGTCACCTCAGCCATTGCTCTCATGGTAGCCAGCATCTCCTGTACAATGTTAACACCTCCCACCTGTTCTTGCGGAGCATGAACGTCCTCTTCTTCTAGAACCTAGACATATGCTCGACCTCGGCCACGGCCTCGGCCACAACCCCATCCCTGTCCTCCCCACGTGGACGTAGTTCTATATGAAAGCAATATAATGGGGATAACCTTTCCTATAGCATATTGTTACTAACATAAAAGCATAACATACATGAACATGCTAACACATAGCCACTTAATATTCTATAAACACGTCTCACATATCGAGGAGAACCAACAAGATAGACGCGTCAATTTGGATAACCTATTTAGATTCCTTGCTAGAAAATACATCGGCCAAACGCGTTTCTTACTTAGCCTCCAAATTTGTTAATCTCAAATGCCCTAGGGCGAGACTAATTGATCTTGAGGTCCCACCTCCATGCTCACATAAACACAACCTATCATGATTAACAAGCTATCAACATGTATAAAAACATTTAAACACATGCAATCAGGCATACACAGTCATCCTCACCAAGTGATGCACCCTCTTCTCATGGCTCTAAGGTATTCGAACCCCATAGCTCTGATACCAAGTTGTCACGCCCCAAAATCTAGGGTCACATGAAACACCCAACAAACCACCAGTTTATAGAACGACATGATTTTTGCTGGCAAACAACCATCCAAAATAATACAGCTTTTGAAATAAAAAGAGTACCCAAGGTTCACTCTCAGAGCAACATACAAACATGTCCATGCAGTTATAATATATAGCCTCAAGGCTCACAAAACGTGCCTTTAGAAACAGGCAACATATATATAAATACATGCTTCTATAATAAAAAGGGAAAAACTATACAATAGTCTTCCTGCCACCACGGACACAGCAAGATCAACTCCACATGATCGTCAACACCTGAAAAAGGTTTTAATAAATCCCACTACGTGAGCCGAAACCCAATAGAAACAGACTATGATGCAATAAAACAGGATATGCAATCACATAGCATTAAGTAAATGGTTTTACTACAGAAAATCCCAAGTTTGTCAACGTGTACGTACGCACGCACACACATATATATTACTAACACATCCAAGTGATTCTACCAACTCGTGGTTTCAAAACATAGGCACCGTTGCCGAACGAGCATATAAACCCCGTCACATTACTATCACCCGGCCATCACGAGGCCCGTGAAGTAACTAGATGCCCTATACTTTCGACACGACTTGCGTCCTTTTTCGGTTCACTAGCCAGCGGGCAGAGAAATCCATTCTGCGCAGTTTTTTGGTCTTTCACCGTGGAGCCACTCGTGCACAAATTTACAAGATTCGAAGATCTCAATACGGTCCTTTTTTATTATCACATCAAAACCCAAATACACACGCGTGAGTTCAACCCAACAAGGTTCCTCTCACTAAACCCACAACACTGTGAGTCCAACCCAAAAGATTCCTCTCAGCAAACCCATAACACTGTGAGTCCAACCCAAAAGGTTTCTCTCACCAAACCCATAACACCGCACCACATGTAATATACCAAGAAAAGCGTAAAACAAGCTTTTCGCCCGCATAAACATCGTTTAAAACATACAATATGATATGTAGCATTTTCAACTGGTAGAAAAGCGTAAAATTACACGTAGCACCCTTTAAAGACAACATAGTCTAGGATTCTACCTCGGTGAGTCAAAACTCGAAACCTCAAAATTTGAACCTCGTCGGAACGAGAATCTGACCGGACGGACGCGAAGCTAACAGCGTGAATATCAAGGATCCACAAGCTAATCGTCAAAAACTAGGCCTGAGCATACCAAAAATGTTGAGAGAAGGCAGAGAATTTGGAAGAAAAAGGAATTCAAAAATCGAAACAGGCGCTGGAATATATATAGGCTCGGCCAAATAGTGCGTTCAGTCGACTGATGGTCCAATCCAATCGATTGAAGGAGTTCTAGATCGAAAAAACTCTTCTGCCGACATCACTCAGTCGACTGAATCCCAATCCAATCGACTCGATCTACCTCCCAGTCGGCTGGGGAAACCTGTCTAGTCGATTGGACCGCTAGGGAAACGCCAAAACAGGTTTTTCAACCCTAGGTCCAACCAAACAAACATTAACAAAATCTAAAAAAACGTAAAACACATCCACACATACTGTTCTACAACAATCAAGCATAAACCATTCATCGAGTTTGTACATATGACGAAAAGAAACACGTCGAACATGTATATTTCATAAAATGAAACAGAACCGGGTCTCACAATTCGGGACGTGAATTTCATCAATAATTAATATTCAACATATAAATAATACCGCTATCCAACTCACCGGAAATATAGACCCATATAAGATCATACCAACTAATGAATCAAAACAACGAATATTAAATATACACAAATTAATAATTATTTCAGAATTAAGAGTATAAGCACTATTCATAATAATCTTGGAGTGTGAATTAATTTATATAGTCAGTATAAAATTAATTATCCTAATGTGTCCCATTTAATATACACAAAGTGTACTAGCACAGAGAGTCGAAACAATAGACGACGCTATTATCTGTTCTCCGTAACCAAAATAGGCCTACTAAAACTCTGTGCTACAGTCGTACCGATGGTATGTTCATTTCCATCTAAACTGTAAACATAAAACTTATATTCTGCAAGAACCTAAAATCTAATCTTCTGTATGTAAGTAGTACTCTACCAACCCTAACAATCTTCCATTTATACTCAAAACCATACTACCATACATCTGACTCCTTTGTCCTCTACATGACTATCAAAGTTTTTGCCGGTAAGGTTTTTGTAAAAAGATCTACAAGGTTGTCTCCTGATGCAATCTTGGTCACAATAACATCACCTCTCTGTACAATTTCTCATATCAGGTGATACTTACGCTCAATGTGCTTTCCTTTCTTGTAGACTCTTCTTTTGTTCGAGTTTGCAACCGCTTCACTATTGTCACAATAAAGTATAATAACCGACTGAACTGAAGGGACCATATTCAAATTGAACAGGAAGTTCTTGAGCCATATGGTCTCTTTGACTACTTTAGAAGCAGCCATGTACTCGGCCTCCATGGTGGAATCAGCAACGTAGAATTACTTGATACTCCTTTAACTTATAGCTCCACCTCTTAAGGTAAACTCATATCTTGAGGTGGACTTACAGAAATCCTTGTCAGACGGAAAATCTGAGTCGATGTACTAGACTGTCTGCCTGGTAAGCCAACATATAATCCTTAGTTCTTTTCAGATACTTGATTATATTATTTATTGCAGTCCAATGCTCCTGCCTTAGGTTAGACTAATATCTGTTAACAATGCCAACGGCAAAATAAATGTCAGGTCTAGTGTAAAGCAGAGTATATATGAGACTTCCTACTACCGAAACATAAGTAACCGCCTTCATCTTCTCTATCTCATCAGGTATCTTAGGACACTGATTCTTGGATAGAGTGATTCTATGTCTGAAAGGGAGAAACTCTTTTTTGGAATCCTGCATGCTAAAACGAGAAAGGATATCATCCATATACTTTGCTTGTGATGAGCCCAACATTCTTTGTTTTCGATCTCGCACAAGCTTGATCTCAATGATGTGACTAGCTTCTCTCAAGTCCTTCATATCGAACTGCCTAGATAACCATACTTTAACTGTAGATAATGCCCTCACATCATTTCTAATGAACAAGATATCGTCTACAAAAAGTACCAAAAAAATCATCATGCTTCCGTCACGCTTCTTGTACACACAGGACTCATCTGGACGTTGATCAAAACTATAAGACTTTATGGCTTGATCAAATTGAGTGTTCCAAGATCTCGATGCCTACTTAAGTTCATAAATGGAATCTTAAGCTTGCACAGCATGTGCTCTTAGCCCTTTGCAATGAATCCGTCTAGTTGTATTATATAGATGCACTCATCAACACTTTCATTAAGGGAAGCTATTTTGACATCCATTTTTCAGATTTCGTAATTGAAATGAGCTGCAATGGATAAGAGAATCCGAATAGACTTAAGCATGGCTACCGACGAAAAGATTTCCTCATAATTGATCCATTTTTTCTAAGTAAACCCTTTTGCAACAAGCCTAGCTTTGAAGGTTTCAACATTCCCGTCTGCTTCTCTCTTCCTCTTGTAGATTCACTTGTATCCAATGAGTTTTATCCCTTCGAATGGTTTTATAAGTTCCCAAACCTAATTGAAATACATAAATTTCATCTCCGAATTCATAGCCCTTTTCCAAAAATTGGTATCTTTGTCTTGAAGTGCTTCAATGTAGTTACAGGGCTCGATATCTAGTTCTGCTGAGATCTTGTCAAAAGACTCTCCCAAGAACATATATCGATCAGGTTGATGAACAACCCTTCCACTATGACGAGACACTATCTGTATCTGTGTACTAGTAGTAACACGCTGTGCAGAATCTGAACCCTGTGCATCAGAACCCTGTTCTTGATTTGCACCTATCTCGATAATTCTCCTACTACGATGAGGTAATGGGATATCAGTGACTTATGGTTCCTCTTCCATTCTAGGGAAATTTTCTCTCAATTCTTCTATAATAATATTACTTTTGGGGCTGTGGTCCATAATATAATCATCTTTCAAGAATCGGGCATTAGTGCTAATAATGACTTTTTGATCCTTAGGATTATAAAATAGACCATCCTTCGTTCCCTTGGGATACCCCACAAAGAAACAAACTTCTGCCCTCGGTTCTAACTTACCCGCGTTCTCTTTCAACACATGTGCTAGACACCCCCAAATCCGAATGTGTTTAAGATTAGGCTTACGCCCGTTTCATAATTATGTGGGAGTAGAAGGTACTGACTTAGAAGGTATCAAGTTCAGGATATAAGCTAAAACGAATTGAGTATTCCTAAATAACTTATCATGGATCTTACCATCTCTATAAAAGTCCTATTCCTTCTTTGTGCTACACCATTCTACTGCAGAGTGCCTGGTTCGATTAACTGAGATAGAATCCCTTCTAATGACAGATAATCCTTAAACTCTTTAAAGAGGTATTTTCTACCACGTTTGGATCATAGTGATTTGATACTTTTACCCTGACACTTCTTCGCCTCAGCCTTAAATTCTATGAATTTCTCAAAGCATTCAGACTTACGGTGCATCAGATAAATGTATCCATACCTTGAGTAGTCATGAATGAAATCGACGAAGTACTCAAAGCCACCTCTCGCCCAAATTATCATAGTACCACACATATCAGAATGAACCAGCTCCAACAGTTCTTTAACTCTATAACATTTGGCCAAAAAGGGCCTTTTGGTTATCTTACCGTCTAAGCAAGATTCACAAACTAGAAGTGCCTTCAATTTTAATGAACTCAAAGGCCCATATGCTATCAATCTATTTATTCTTTTTAGATTAATATGACTCAAGCGTAAGTGCTAAAGAAACGTTTGGTTCATTAAAGAAGGAAACTTTCTCTTAGATGGTAAATTAGATGTGCTATTCAATTCAGTTAGTTATAGTGTGGGAGAAATTAGAGTAATAATATAAAGATCGTCCACCAATGTACTAGAACAAATAACTCGTTTATTATCCTTAATAACCACAGAGTCATTAAAATAAACTAAATATATGTCTTTAACCAATCTAGAAACGGAAACTAAGTTCCTTCTAATGGAATGTACATAAAGACAAACTCTCAATATTAAAACCTGATCTCTACCAAAACTGAGAGTGACATCTACTGCAACTACTGCCACCCTTGTATTATTGCCCATATGCAGGTAAATCTCCCCATCACTTAGTTGTTGGGTTTCCTGAAACCCCTGCAATGAATTGCAGACACGATTAGTGGCTTCTGTATTTACACACCAGGTACAAGTAGATAACACCGCCAAACATGTTTTCACAACTAGTGACCAAAAATTACCCTGATTGTTCTGCCTTTTAAGAAATACTGGACATAACTTTTTCCAGTGACGTGTCTGGTTGCAGTGAAAGCATCTGCCTTTTAACTTTTTCACAACAGTCAGTGGCCCACTAATTACCTTGAAACCGCGTCTTCCTATTTCTGAACTTTTTTTTTTCTTCATGCCTTTCGACCAAGAGAAAAAACTTTTTTCAGAAACAAACACATTTTCTAGTATTGAAGGAATACCCTTGGTAATTAAAGCTATATCCAAGTTATTTTTTCAGTCAACAAAGTTTGATCCCGATGGTTTATTTTCTTTGAGTATAACCGTGAGTAGATTGAAAGCCATTTTAATCATGAGAATCACATAATTAAAGTACCGTTAATTATGATGAGTAAAATTTTGAATTTATTTTAATTTGGTTCCCTCTACCATTTTAAAAGAAATTCGTCAGCAGCCTGGTATCCTTTGAATAGTATGCCTCGATGGGAGGACGTCAACTATTTATCGTTTGTCCAGACAAGCTAATCCCTTTAAATTTCACTATCTAGTCAACTGACCCTGCTAAGTAAAATTAAATACTTGGGATGAAAAGCAGTGCAAAAAAGTAAGCTCGTCCCCAATGCCAACTAAAGGATCTGGCAAAAATGTAACGACCCGGTACAGACCCTAGTTGTAATAACCCGGTTGATAACAACCCCTGTAAAGACCCAGCCCAAACCCTAAGTGTTAGTGACGGATGGTCCACGAGACCAGAGAACACAGAAAAAGTTCAGAACCCTAACTCAAATCGAAAACTCTAAGTTCGGCCCGAAAATCCTAAAAAGGTCCAAAACTCAAGAAATAAAACCTTAGCACCCGGGGAGTCTCCTAACATTCAAAATGAAGTAAATATCATGAGATAATGAATTAAAAATTAAAAATCATCATAAATAGAGTAAAATGACCATTTTGCCCCTAATACTACAAAAAGTCTTAAAAATTTAAATTTTGACATATGGATACCCTAAATCAAAAATTTAAGTACAATTAAGTAGTAAAAAATAAAATAATATCAAAAATTCAAAAAATACCCCTTAGTGGCCGACCACCTTGGGAAGAGTGGCAAAAAGTGACTTTTTGCTTTTTTTTTAGCTTAAAATGATGAGAAAAATATTAAATTAAGCAATATGATGATCTAATACTTTTTGAACAAGTAATATACATAAAAATATAGTGTTATAGATCAACAAAAGAAAATAAATTATTATTGAAATTCATACACAACAAAAAAAAGTCAAAAAATTATATATTGCCAAAACAGCTTAATTTGACTTAAAAGACTATATCTATTTAATCAATTGCTATGAAAACTATAATAATACATGAAAATACTATATTTATCATAAACATACTAAAATAATAGGTCTTATTAGAAAAAGACACCAAAAAGATACATCAAATTAACTTTTAATGTATTTTTTTTTGCACAAAATGGCACGCAAACCAATGAAAAACCCCTTGATTGATGGGGGATCAAATTTTTCTCCCCCAAACAGCCACCTAGCTACATTTAGCTTCCCCATATCTGAATTTAGCCCACAAAAACTTAAATCAACTCAAATCAAAATCAATTCACATTATGAAAAATGAAGAAAAAGGACCCTTTTGGTACTTCTTTGTCTCCCACATGTTCCCTAGCAGTTCCCTATATAAACCAAGCCAAACACCCTCCCTCGCCCTTTCATATTTCGTGAATATAGAGAGAGGAAACCAGATTTGAGTATTCTTGAAGTGTTCTATAAGTTTGAGGGAGAAAAAGAAGGAGAAAGGAGGAGAAGAAAAAGGAACCAAGGAGAAGTGTTTTGTTTTAAAACTATGTCCTTCCATGCCACCATCCTTTGAGCTCTCAAACAAGTAAGTAAAACATCTGAACCTTATATCTAATATCCCTCAACTCATCCCTTTAAACACCTTAAAAATCAAGAACCAAAATCAAACCAAAAAGGCATCGTAGTAACAAATTAGGGACTGTTTTGTTTATGAATGATATGAGAAGTTGTGTGACGCTATCTTTGAGTTTGATGACCTCTAAAACAGAAGCATGCAAAGAAATGGAACAAAAACTTGACATGACATAAGTGGAAGACTTGAACCCTGAGAGGCTTGATTTTTGAGAACTTTGATATTTCTGCCATGAGATTTAGAACTCCATAACACAATGTAAAAAAATTGATCTAAGCATTTTCTTTATTTTCAGATTTATCTTTTAGTGTATCTTTCATCCAAAGTTTGTTTCAACTCATTTGCATAACTAGAACTCAAGATATTGTAATTTTACCAAAGTGTGTCATTTTTTGACCAGTTAACACTACCGACTTAGAAACCTTATTTTAAAATGAGATCCGAATTGCAGTCAAAACATGAAAATTGTAGATAACATGTATATATATCTACTCACCAAAAAGGAGAACAAAATATTGAGTCTTGATAGGTAAAAACCCCTTTGAAAATCTCTGTTGAGTTTCAGCTCCCAAGGAACATTCTATTACATATTTTTATATAGCTCAAAATCCCTATTTTTGGTGACCTATTCCAAAAGTGGTCTATATGAATATTGTATCTAACATATTGAAGTACTTGATGCCCAAATACCAGACCTTAAAGCCCTGATAATACACCAAAACCGTATCAAACCCTTTGTCCAAAACCGGCTCTGTTGTGTTTTGGCAGCTGACAGAACTTATTTTCTAAAATGGCCTAAAAGTCTAACTTGTTCCAAACAACTACCATTAGCTCTAAACATGAAACTTGTATGGGCGATGTTAAACTAGAAGATACTAAACAATGGGCTCATTTGGACTTGATCTGATAGCCAAAAGCCGAGACCAACAGAAGCATATTTTTGGTAAAATCTTGAGAAAAGTGCTTAATAGTTTTTACTTAGAATGTTTTGTTCACCCTTTTACCTTAGGTTTTAGTCTTGGTGTTAAATATGAGAGTTGTAGAAAATATTTTTATCTAAATGATGTCTAAAAATCATAACTTGATTCTAAGTCTAGATGCCCCAAAATCCTGTCGCTCCTTTTAATTTAATATTTGACTTTTGGCCTTAAAATTTGTTAAGTGTATGTTTGAGTACCTATCACTATGAGATCCGAGTTTTTATATGATTTTTGATTTGAAATTGTTGATTAGTGTTTTTAAGTGAATGCATGATGATTTAGAACTCATGCGATCATGCTGAATCATATCTTGAGAATTGTAGCCTATGCTACACATACTTGTACCTTATGCTTGCGTGTTGTACCATAAATCTTGCCATGCTAGTTGATGCCATGTTACAAATAGTTTCACTTGAGATCCATATTATACATCATAGACATTGTCACTTGTATCTTGGCATATTGGAGTCCATCTGTATACATTGTTGTTGGGATGAGCGGTTTTGAATTGTTCTTTTTGGTTTTAAATCTAGGGCGCCCCTAGTTGCCATTTTTTGTAAATGTTTTGGGATATATTCCCCTTGTACACCCTAGGTTCGTCCCTGGTGTTTGAAATGGTTTATCATGAATATTGTTGGGCTCCATGGGTTCGTCGCTAGCATTCTGATTTTGATAGCTTGGACTTTGGGTAATTTCGGAGAAGAGCCCAATTATGGCGGTCCTAAATCCCTCATCTTGGTACTTTGTATAATGTGAAATGTCTCCTGAATTCTCTTAGACTTTGGGTTGACACCGACGAAGGTATCACGCATCTTAAGGTGGGATTATTACTTTGATTATTTTGGGTGGCCCGGATTAGGATGGATGATATTTTGGGTGGCTCGGATAAGGATGGATGACTATTCTGGTTGACCCGGATAAGGATGGGTGATTGGTTGGCCCGCCCCCACGCCGTTGCCATTGAGTAAAACAGCTGTGGCATGAAAGCAGGCAATGTGGTTACTATTCGCGACGAGGCGCGATGATGGCTTTAGTGATCAAGTCCCATTAAGTCTACTTTGGTAAATCCCGGCGTGGAATTCCTGTTATAATCTGGGTGCATTTTGGGTTGGGCATCTGCATTTCAGACATGCATGTTTATTGACTTATCTGCTATCTTGTCATAAATTTGTCTGTCTCCTTGACTATAAACTGTACTGGGTGTTATATGGTATGTGTTGCGGTGAATTTTGTGCCGTGAGATTAGTTAGTAGGTTAGAGTGTTTTGCTTCTGGGCCTTGGCTCATGGCATTCGTGCCACAGGTGAGGAGTTTCTGAAGGAAGTCATCCCCGAGAGAGAAGAAGAGTTGGAAGAACAGGGTGAGTTTCAAGAGCGCATGGATCCCGCTGTCGCAGTTTGAAGAATCAAAGATCTCTGCTTTTGCTCTTATATTCAGTTCTCTTGTGCTTTGTGTAATTTTTGAATTTTCTCAGTGAAACTGCAATAGTTATATAATTTTGGACAGTTCAAAACTCGTTTATGATGTAATAACTATCGTATATAAATACGAATGTATGGCTAGTATATCCTTATGTTTATATTTATGTATGTCCCGATGTGTCCGGAGGACGGGGTGTCACAGTTGGTATCAGAGCTTAGGTTTAGTGAACCTTCAGGCCTTGGGTTATGGAAAATCGTGCATTCTGTCGTGTTGGAGCTCTATAGGAGGCGTTGTATTTATTACTATTATTATCTATACATTATAAGAACTAAAATTTGATGCGTCTAAGTTCTATAGCGAATCGCGTCAAGTCGTTACCAAGGAATCTACATGCGAAAGACGAGTAAGGGCATTGAGATCGAAGATTGGAGGTTCATGCAATGAGTTATCTTCTTTTAAGGGGGGTAGATAGGAGTACGCACTAGGAGAAGTTTTAGATATCACCTCGAGAGACATCGTTAGAACCCCGCGACTTCATCCTTATAAATCTTTTCTCATTTACCCTAAGCCCTGGTGTCAACTTTTTGAAGTTCTTTTGTATGTCCTTCCCTCTTATGTCATCAGTCCTCAATGGGACCATCAAGTGTCGTTCGTCGGTAACTCTTATGCACCCAAGTCTTGTTGATAACCCTATTAGAAATTCAATCCAAGAAAGTACCCTTGTCCTCAAGTTTTTGTGCCTCAGTAATGACCGATATTCACATTTGACTCTCCTCTGATTCAAGTCATCATCCTTGAACTAACTCTTCTTTTGTAGAACTCGATATCAATTCTTTGTTAAATACCCATTCCAAACATTCGACATTGATAAAATTTTGTCATCGCTCACTTCTCTCGATCCTGAAATCACAATCTGTTGCAATGGTTTTGTGAATTCTTCGTACACTCTTAAAATCTCTATCAGAGAAGTAGACTTGAATGCTTGAATTAAAGTATGTTAGGCCGACGTAACTTCAGGGAAAATATCTAGTTCGGCTGCCCCCTTTTGCTTAAACGTATCTTTTATCATAAACTAATTGTACTAGACTAGTTCCGGGGACACTGTTTAAAGTATTGTTCATTGTCCTCCTCTTGTTTCTCCTATATTTGAACCCCAATTGACCACTCAATTTGTGTCAATAGTAATTGCCTTATCCATGACCATTTAACCTCATCCAACCTATCTTTAAACCACATGGGTTCCACCCTAAAATGTTCTAACCTCGTGCGTGTTTTTGACTGACGACCTTCAAAACCTTACCCCATAGATTTGTGAGTAATAACGATCATCAGGATATTACGTCATTAGGCTTTAGCGCTTTCACGAGAAACTGAGATGAAGCACGAAAACCTATTAACACCTCTTCAAGCGTGAAGCAGATTTCTTCTTCATATCACGGCTTAAAATATCTATCAACGTCTGCGTTTAGCAAAATTTTGAAGATCAAGACTCCCAACTGCAAGAATGGTTAAGTAAAGTCTTATTCAACTAACTATATTTTTCAAAGGCCCCGACAAATACGTCTATGCCATCAGCAATCTAAAGTTGGAAACGACAGCTTCACCCCAAGGGATTCGCGACACCACCATATTGTAAAAATTCAAACTTCCCCGACTAGTTCATAGCTGACTCACCCATCCGATAAATCGAGAACCAAAAGATTCATACTGGTAGTAAGAAAGTGAAAAACGAGAAACAGTCTCGAAACTCATGATAACCTTAGTACGCTAGCAAAGAAGGTACGTCTATATACATCGATATTCACATCGCGTTCCCACCAAAGTGTTAGAGTCTAGAGTTTTGCCATCACTATCAAAGAACGAAGAATCTTAATCACAACAATGAACGTTTAGAACCTGATGAAGAATTAACCACTAAATCACAATGGATCACATGACTAGGTATTTACCACAATCATATCTTTTATCATGTTCATTTTACCCTAGAATGACCATTCGCCTGAGAAAACGATCCAGTTATGGGAAGAGATATTAAACCCAATATTCTAAGCACGTCAAGGACAAACAGTAGAAGCCAAGAGGAACAGAGCAACCTTAGGAAAGACTATAGAGAAAATGAAAGCATATGATTACAAACTTCGTCATCAGAATTGTCAAGATCACCTCAAAGACCGGTAACTCTTTCGTTAAACAATTCAAGGATTTGGGTGCCTAGGAGTTTGTGGAAACAGTAAATCCCATTGATGCTAAAGATTGTTTGAGGGGTGAAGTGCGCATTTTAGACAAACCAAGTTATTCACATGGTAGATTCTTAAAGTATCAATTTATATTCGCTTGGCGTCTAGACTGTGTAACTCTTATGGAGTTGGTATTCGGTTTCTGTTGTGGTATTGATGTGAGTCGTAAGAAAGTTACTTTCAAAAATCTTTTGTGATGTGACCTATTAGAGCAAGTTTGTTTGGATTGATGAGTAGATGTTGCTGGTATAGAGAAAAAAAATTTTATGGGAACGTGTGAACTCTATGTATGAGAAGTTGAAAGATGATATAATTTTGTTGTCTTTGGTGGAGTTGCGTAGCAGCTTAGTGTGAGTACGTGGGACGAATAAGTGTTTGGATGAGAAGACTGGAAGCATAAGTGAGACTATACAAATTCATGGGTATGTTGTTTTTGTAATTGGCCTTGAGTGAATCGAGTGTCTTGGTAGAATG
>JAULJZ010191946.1:0-20840 GCA_032270985.1 Heliamphora pulchella | reverse complement strand
TTTTATGTTAAAAAATAACTAATTCAACAATTTTCTATCGAAGGTAACCAAAATAACATTTTTTAATAAAACAAATTTATTTTTTAGAAAGAAAAAAATTCTAAAAAATTTTGTATTATTTTTTTTAAAAAAAGTTTCAAAACATTAAAAAGTTTTAAAACATTAAAATTCATTTTTCTTGTGAAGAGAGATGATATGTTTTGAAAAGAGAAAAATGAAGAGAGGGAGAGAATGTATTAAATGAGGAGAGATGTGATATTTTTTCAAATTAACTACAATAAATGAGTAGATGGATGATAATTTGAACCGTAAAATTATAGTGGTATAATAAATCTCAGTTTTTAAAGATAATTTATCTCTAGAACATTTCAAAAACATGAGCTGTTTTATTATATAGGTAAACTGAAAGTTATACAATTTTATATTTTAAAAATGTAAACTAATTGCTTAAAAAATCTTCTCTCTCTTCATTAATATTTATCTCTCTTCTATTCTCATTAAGAGTACTTTTAAAAAATGACAAGCAAAAACGCCTTATTGAAATATAAGTTTTTCGAAGTGTCTTATCCCTAAATAGCTCAATAAAATAAGATTTGTGGTTTGAGCTCTCAAAAAATAAAGACTACAATCAAAATATACTTAAGTCCTAATTAATTTTCTAATCTTAAAATAATAATTTTATTTTACCAATTTTTAATCAAACACAAAATATTAAATAAAAAATATTTTATTATTAAAATGCATATGATGCATAATATAAATTAAAAACTTGATGTATAAATGATACTATATTTGGCGTGTTTAATTTTGTTTGTAAATTAAACTTTGTTGGAATATGATTATAAATATATTTTTAAATTAAATTTTTATTAACTTCTTAAATTTATTGTGGCCCATATTATAAATTCACTTTGGTCTTTGAAATTTTGAGAACCAAGGTCCGTGTTAGTGCCAAGGGCATTAGGCACCAGAGGGCCATGCCCCCGACGGTAATGAATAATTTTTCATTGTTATGGATAAGATTTATTTTCCCCAAATTAGATACATTTCACTAATTTCAAGCACAACTTTTGAAATAATTATTTTATTCCTTTATTTTAATTTTGAATAGACTTTTCTATTTTTGATTTTTTGTCATCGGGACAAATTATAAAAAGAAATTGACGAATCGATAAAAATGTTACAAAATGTCAAATGAGTCAATAAATTATATTTTTGCATACTTTTATTTTAATGAAGTTTTTAAATATTTTTATTTTTATTGTTCCAATTTCCATGAATAAGACGTACCCAATAAGATTAATAAATATAAAAAAAAATTAGAAAAGATAATAACAAACCAAATTAACCATATTTTTATATCTCAAACAAGGAACTCACTCTTGAAAAATATAGAGAAGCAGTTTTCATTAATATAATTGAAGGGTCGAAACTCAAAACTCTTCAAAACAAAAAATGGCTCGTTGCTTTTTTTTAGGTAAATTTAATTTTGGTTTTATAGTGTAAAATATTCTAAAAATATGAGCAGTGTTATGCTGTCGACGAACAACTTATGTTTGGCCTTCACAAAGTATAATTTTTGAAATTTTATGTATATATATATATATATAACAAAAATTTATAATTTTTGAAATTTTATGTTTATACTTCTTAATGCATTGAAGTTTTATTAAACCATGTTTTAATTAGATCCATCCTCGTATTTTGAGATTTACACATAATTATTCAACGCGGAAGCCTTGTGCAGACAGACCGATCATAAACTGTGTTTAGTTTTGCTTTCGAAAATTACTTTTTATTTTCATGAAAACAATAAGGAAAACAAAGAGCTAAAATAAATAAGTTGTTTAGCAAACTCTTTCTCCAAGAAATGCTATTATGGTGTTTGGCAAAATTACTATTAGTAGTTAATTTTTAGTTTATGCTATTAATTTTAGTTACAAACTACAATATTTATCAGACACTCACAATCTCTGCTATAAGTTATAAATACTTTTTTCTTCTATTCTCGTTATAAGTTATAATCTTTATCAAACACTTACAACTTCTACTACAAATTATAACTATTTTTTTTTTATTTTAGCTACATGCTACAACATTTACTAAACGCTCACAACAATTTACAAATTATTAGTTTCAGTAATACCAAATACTATATAATATATATGCCTGGATATTTGTTTTTGCACAGCGGTTAAACCGTAAGGGATAAAAAGAACATGTAAGAATTAGTCTCGTGGAATTTTTAAGTGTTTTGAATCAATCTATACAAAGTGACAAGGTGAGACTGCCAACAGCAATTGCTGAAAAGCCACTCTGATGCCCAAGTTAATGCCTTTTAGGTGAAGAGAAGGTTAGACTTAGAGAGAATGATTAATATGTATTTCAACAAAGTTTTCATATAATGTTTTTTTGTGTACCTTTGAAGATGAAATAGTTCCCTTTATATGCACGTTTAATGTTGAGTCTTTTGGAGCTAATTATGGGCTTATCTTGGTGGTTGTTAGGTTAACCCATATCTTTTTAAAAGTGGATCTGTAAGATATTACAAAGATTTGTCGAATGATCATTAATGTCCCCTAGCTCAACCATGCCACCGTCATTTATGTTATTTGTCCGAACATGCAACCTTCATTAATATTGTTGAACTCAGCACCAATTTTGACACGATCATGGATCGGGCCCATTTTGGGTGTTCATTCGTTCTAGAGGCCCACTGGCTTAATTGTGAATTCGATCTATGCTGGGTTCGTCCCCCTCGAGTATTATACGAGTGTCACACTTTCAAATGAGAATTGTAGTGTTTAAGTTTGATCAATGCAAGATGTAAGTATATTTATCCAAAAAGCAAATTGATAAATTTGATATATTGGAGCAGCATGACTAGTAACAAACAATACATGATGAAATGTAGAATCAATGTTTTTAATAATGTATTAATAAGTTTGATACGCCATTAATGCATTTAATAAAGTGTAATCTTCAACAATTAATGCATTTATTTGATGGTAGTGGGCACTTCGTAACATCAATTAATCACATTTAACATTTAATTAACTGTACAGTCACAGTTTAATTACATCATAAATACGGTTACAAAGATTATAGGTCAGTTTTTTAGTTTTTATTTGCTGGGAGCTGCAAATTGAAAGTTATCCTATTGTACAAATGTTGATAATTATGTTTTAAAAGTGCTATTTATCAAAGATATTATTTAAGAATTGGTTGGATTAGCGTTTTACTATCTTATATATCCTCTGTGTTCTTCTTTTTTTTCTACCAAAAAAAAGCACCAGAAAATACACTGAGGGTGTTTAGCATTAATTTGCTGAAACTAATAATTTATAGATTATAGTTTGTAGCAGAAATTGTGAGTAGTTGATTAAAAATATTAATTTTTAATTAAAATAGAAAAAAAAATAATCATAACTTGTAATAGAAATTATAAGTATTTAAAAAAATATAACTTATTGTAAAAATTAATAATAAAAAGGTAAAAACTATAACAGAAAGTTTGGTCAAACACCCCCACTAAATGCTCACATAAAAGTAAAAATAGTATATTAAAAACATCAATAAAAACTGACTAAAGAACCTGTAGAAAAGGTAATTCATACATGAAAATTTATAAGCCACTCAATGCAAAAGAATCCAATGACTAAAATAATTAATTTGATAAAATAGCTTTATAAACAGTTTTGTTTGTAGTTCGAATTGTAATTTGACTGAGGTTGTTGGCCTAGGTTCTAGGTTCTAGGTTCTCGGTTCAACTACCTTTGATAATAATCTAACAAATAAGCCATTAACCACTGCCTTTGATAACAAAAAAATAATTATAATTTTTCTTAATTATTTACTATTTAGTAGTTTCAGAAAAAGTTTCTCATTTTTTTTAAAAAAATAGCATGGTACTGTCGGGGTGCACACGGTCCGGATTGGACCAGTTCCTGAAAAAATCAAGAATCGGACTGTTACCAACGGTTCCAGATTTTTTAGAACCGTGTCTGAACCGTTCAAGTAACGGAACCGGACCGAAACCGATTCGTAAAAACGGATCGGTCACGGTTCGGTTAACGGTTCTATTATTTCAACAAAAAAATATTTTTAAAACTTCAATAAAAAAAGAAAAAATTATTTTTAAAAAGTAAGATAATTTCAACAAAAATATTTTCCAGCAACTAAGATTTCAGCAACAAAAAAATAATGTATTCCAGCAAATTTCAGTAACAATTTCAGCAACAAAAAAGTAATATATTCCATCAACTAAGATTTCATCTAAAATCATTGTCAATTCCAGCAACTAAGATAATTCCAGTAACTTACATTTCAATTTTCAGTAACTAAGATGATAATTCTAACAACTAAGATTTTCTAAGCAATTAAAAAATTATTTTTAAAGTTTCAAACAATTAAGATTTAGTTACATAATTTCAGCAACTAAAAAATTATTTTTAAAGCTTCAAGCAACTATTTTTAATATTTTATTTTTTTAGTTTTATTTTATTTCACCGGTTCGGTCCGGTTAAAATCAATTTTTTTAAAAAAATCGGAAATCGAACTGTTTATAACGATTTTTGAAAAACATTAATCAAAATCGAACCGTCATAAAAAAATAATCCGAATCATACGGTACGGTTAGCCCTTTTAAATGTCTGATTTTAACTCAAAACCAAACAAGCCTTAGGCTTCACGTGATAACCTGATCTAGACGTAGAGTTCTATTTTTTTTTTTTTTAAGTCAAAACATGGAGAAATTTCGTTTAATTGAAAATTAACTTTAAAACAAAAAGGAGAAGGGTATAATTATATTTCTATAATTTTTAACAAAAAGGATAAGAATTGAACTTCTTAAGGCAAACCAAACGAAACCTTAGCATCTTCGGATGCTAAGAGCCGCCTGATATGAAGTGCAACCATGATTGATCTTTTAATAACATTCAACGATTATTGATTGCTGCGTCACAATTTAAGAGTTCAGATCTCCTTTTGCCGTACATCATGATGATTCTTACACGACGAAAATGGCGTAACGTACATAAGATGCATGTGCATGCGTACTTTTTAGCAAATAAAAGTAAAAAATTTAAATTAAGTTAACCGATTATAAATAAGTGATTTAACAAATTATATTTGTTTTAAACAGATAAATAGTAAAACTAATTTATCATTTATTTTTATTAATATAAATATATTTTACTAAAATAATATTTAATTAATTTAATTTTTTATAAAAATAATAAATGCATTAAAGATAGCAAAATAAATAATTTAAATTATCAAAATAAATTTATTTTAAACTCCTAAAAAACTTTATTGGATCAATTCAACTCATTATAAAATTAGAGAGAAGTTGAATCTAAAAATAAACATGTTATAGTTATCTCTCGTGTCCTCATTTAATAATAACGTTTGATTTTGTTTAGGACAAATACGACAAATCTAGTTTACATTTATATTTTTTGTGTTTTTTAATTTTTTGCCAAACACCCACATAGGCGTTTTAGGGCTTAATTGCCAGCTAGCTTTAAAGTTAGTTTTTTTTTTATATATTTTTAGCTTAAAAGTTAAATTGACTTCAAAGTAAATTGTTTAGTAACTTAATTTTTAAATTAATTTTTTAAAATTAATTATTTAGGTAAAATGTTAATTTTTTTGCTTTTAGTTCAAAGTGAACAGTTTTACCCTTTTACATTTTTTATATTAACAATTATGGGTAGTTAGTGTACTAGTAAGTAAATTATGAACAAGAGTATTATTATATTTTAAAAGTAGTGAGAGTTTGAATAGAATATTTTGAGAGTTTATCGCTCTGTTTGGGCAAATGTTGCTTATTGATTTATTAATTTATTTTTATTTATTTTTGTCTTTTCTGAATCTATGTAATATTTTGTTCGAATTTTTTTATTTTTTCGGCTCGTCTCAATGAGATGAATCTAAAAAATATAATAATTTAACTAAATAATGAAAAACGTTTATTAAAGACGAAAAATCTACGATGACAAATCAGATAGTAAGTCAATAAGTTAAATTCACTCATTCAACGCTTATGTTTTGATTTGATTTTTTTATTTTTTTTATTTTTTTATTTTTTTATTAAACGAATAACTTTAATTTTTTGATATTTCTAATTAAAAAGCTAAAATTACCAATAGGGTCTTAGCTCAAAAAATGTTATAGTGTTTAAAATGTATACTAATTTTTTCTCTCGAATTAAAAAATAAAAAAATTAATTAATTTTTTAAAAAAACTAAAGAACATAACTTGAAAACTAATTTTTTAAAAGAAATTAATTTGTTTTTGGGAAAGTGAACAGGCGCTCAGTCGCGCAATGGCGATGTCCGGTGAGTCCATCTGTCGGGAGTCTCGGACCGCCGCAGCAGCACGTGCCACCTATAAAAAGCCACGTCAGTTACATGATGTGCCCAACCAATGGCAAATTATTAAGGTGTTGTTTGCCATGAGTGAACTTAGTAATTTTTAAATCGTAATTTATAATTAAAGGTACATATTTTTATTAAATATATAAGCTTTTAAATAAATTTAGTTATTTATAAAAGAATAATTTTATTTTGTAGTAAGAATTATATATATTTCAAAAACATAATTATTATTAAAATTAATCATAAAAAATTAAAAACTATTCCAATAACTTGGCAAGCACTCCTTTACTTATACCAGCTTATTATTTTGACGGTATTACGTGATAATTTTTTTGAATAAAAATAATTATTATATTCTTATTTTTTTAGTGTAATACTAAATAAAATAATAACATGAGATTCCGAAACCAGGTAATAATTACTCGCAACCAAGCTCCTTACTACCGCTAATTATAAAACTACTTGCTTTGGAGAGAGAAAGAGAGAGAGAGAGAAACAGAGACGCAGGAACTCCCTACCTGATCAAAGCTTATCAGCAGTCATCTTCCCAACTCGTTTCTCCCCTTTTGGACTCGACACAGAAACAAAAATGGGAGAGGTCTCTCTAACCCCCTTCACTTCTTTTCTCTTTCTAATTCTTGTTTTGGTACTGATTTAAGTGATTTATGTGGGTGTTTGTTCAGGAAGAAAAGAAAACGGAGGAAAATAAACCAGAGGAAGCCCAAAAAGCAGAGCAAGAAGGGAAGCAAGAGAAGAAAGAGGATCCCAAAGCAGAGAAGCCAAGCGAGGCGAAAAAGGCTGATGAATCCAATGATTCCAAGGACCCTCCGCCGCCACCGCCACCTCAAGAGATTGTTTTGAAAGTCTACATGCATTGCGAAGGCTGCGCCAAGAAGGTCCGCCGGTGCCTCAAAGGCTTCCAAGGTCACACACCTTTTCTGCATTTCTTTCTCATCCATTCTCATCGTAAACACACAGATAAAGAACATGTTTTGCTAAAAATAAATAAAAATTACACGTTCTTACCCGTAGAAATCTCTAATCTGTGATTGGTTTCATGATTGAAATTTGTGTAGTTTCATTTTTTCTTCTGATCATTCCTGAAACATTATTACTTCCTGATTTGGTTGTGATTCGGCGATTGAAGTTCTGATGTGTTTGGGTTTTTTTTTTTCCAGGAGTGGAGGATGTTCAGACCGATTGCAAGACGCACAAGGTTGTGGTGAAGGGCGAAAAGGCGGATCCGGTGAATGTTATGGAGAGGGTGCAGAGGAAGAGCCACCGGCAGGTTGAGCTCCTTTCTCCGATCCCAAAACCGCCGGCGGAAGATGCCAAAAAGGTCGAAGATCAAAAAGAAGTTGCCAAGCCTGAAGAGAAACAGGAAGAGGTGATCCGTCTGTTGTGTGATTGTTCTAAAACTTTTTTGCTTTCTTCGTTTCGATCGGATTCATTTCTTTTCCGTGGGTCTGATAATAAGGTCATGAATTTGTTGTCTCTCTTCTGCCTCAGGTGATTACAGTTGTTCTCAAAGTTCACATGCATTGTGAGGCTTGTGCTCAAGAAATCAAAAGACACATACACAGAATGAACGGTATGTATATATATATATATATATATATATATATATATATATATGCTTTTTTTAGTCATAATTTTGATTATTTGCCGATTAAAATCCTCCTTTTCTGATTACCCTTTTTAGTAGTAATCTGGAATGAAGTGATATTTGTCTTTTGAAACTCTTAAAAGAATACCTTTGAAAAAAGTTTTTAATTACACATATTTCAATTGCAATCTAATTATACATTAGTGTTTCTTAGAACTAATCATATATAAGTGCTTGTTATCGATCGGTAAGACGATGTGTTATTTAAATAAAATGTGTTCGCATAAAAAATAGTAGTCTGTAATTGATTTTGTGTTTTAAATCCATGCAAATAATATAACTGAAAGAAAAAGGAAAGGAAAGAAAGAACAGAACCAAAAAAGAATGGAAGGGAAAGGAAAGGAAAGGAAAGGAAGAACGAACAGAAGTGTTTTTTAATTCTATAATCAGAGTCAGTATCTTCTACAATCTGTACATTCTTAGCTTGGAATTAAATACTCAATTCTCAAGATTCTACTCATTCATTCCTTTAAAATCTAAGTCAAATTTGCCCGTTCTGAATACAATTAATTTGAATTTGAAGTGTTAGATTACTCAAATCTTTGACCCTCATCAACATCAATCCTTTATATATACTCTAAGAAAACCAGACTTATTATTATACCCAATTCATCATTTTTTTTTTCATAATCGATCTAGGGGTTGAGAACGTGGAGGCAGATCTAAAGAGCTCACAAGTGACGGTGAAAGGAGTCTTCGACCCACCAAAGCTGGTGGAATATGTGTACAAGAGAACAGGAAAGCAGGCTTCGATAGTGAAGCAAGAACCAGAGAAGAAAGAGAAAGAGAACGAGAAGGGAAATGAAGAGAAAAAGGCCGAAGATGGTGGAGACGAGGGCACCAAGAAGAAAGGTGAGGAGGGTGCCAAAGAGGAGAAAGGCGGCGAGGGGGAGGCAGACACCCCCGCGGCGGCGGATGGAGAAGAGGAAACTGCCAATGTATTGGAGCTTAGGAAGAGCGAGTTCTACTATAATTACCCTCAAAACCACCAGTTCTATGCATACTCAGCCAGGTTCGAATCGAACCCTTACCCACCACAGATCTTTAGCGACGAAAACCCTAATGCCTGTTCTGTTATGTGAAAATTAAGGAAAAGTTGTGGGGTAAAATGGGAAGCTGATGAACAGGGTAACCTCCATGGATGGCCCTTCCTCACTCACCTGTGCTCTACATGTGCATGTTTGGATCTTTAGTACAAAATTTGGGGAGGAACTGTAGAGTTTTGCCAGCTTTCTTGTACTTGTTTTCTTTGTTTATTAATGGTTCTTACATATGGTATGGATAATAATATAATGGCACATACATAATTTTGTACCTTTATTTGTGTCTGGGTGGTTGAATACTTTATGTTATACATTAGTTTTGTCTTTTGGGTTTGGTGAAAGTTCCTTATTTGAAACTGTTTCGACTAGTGGTGGGTTTTTTTGATATAGGGAAAAATTATTACATAGGAGGGGACTATTGTTATTGGGTAATTTTAGTCGCATATTGGTGCAGGTTTATCACCAATGGTTCAAATTATTAGTTTCAAACGATTTTAATTGCACACTAATGTTGCATTTATCAATTTGTATAGATTTTACATCAATGCTTATTTCAGATCGGAGCATTGAATCTCGTAACCATGCAAAAAATAAATAAATAAATAAAACTATTTTTGGAGGGAAGAATAAATTGTAAAAATTGTCGTTGGTAGTTAGTGATTTGTTGGTTTTGGACATTTTAGTCATTAGCGACATAGGGTATATCACTATTGCCATGTTTGTTTTGAAGATTAAGATTATGGGGGTATTTAGTTTTTTTTTTACTAATAGTCATATTTATAGGATAGCAATTTCAGCGCACTGTTAATCTTCTTTTTCGTTTATTCCTATGTTTGGCTGCTTAATGAAACACTAAAAATTATTATATTTAATCTTTTATTTGTAAATTGAAAAATAAGTCATATGTATAAATAACAATGATAGGCTACACAATTGTACCTAAATTAACATGAACCAAACTAAAAAAAAGTAAACAGTTTTTAAAATATAAAAATAAAAAAAAAACAGTTTTTAAAGAAACAAGAAAAATAAATAATTTTGAAAATAAAAGAAAAAACAAAAAATAGTTAAAAAAATAAATAAACGGTTTAGAAAAGTATATTAAAAAAAACATAATATAAAAACAAAACAGTTAAAAAATAATAAAAAAAATAAAAAACAGGTTTTTTCTAATAAAAGGAAAATACAAAGAAAGAAAGTTTTTTAAAAACAAAAAAATAACAGTTTTAAAAATAAAAAATATAAAAAAAGTTTTTAAAATAATTTAAAAAAGTCTTTAAAATAATAAATAATAAAAAACATTTTTTTAAAAAAATAATAAACAGTTTTCTTAAAGAAAACAACAAACAGTTTTTTTTTTTTAAAAAGGGTAAACTATTTTTCTATAAATAAAAAATAAATTGTTTTTCTAAAACTAATAATAAAAAATATTTTTCTAAGAAAAAATATATAATCTTGTTCTAAAAAATAATAATAAAATCTTTTTTAATATTTAAGCATAAATTTTTTAATCTCAAATTATCAATTTCACTCATTTCCTAGGATATTGTTATTCTCCATTTACGGGATTTGGAAGTCATCCCAAATAGTTTATCGGTTTTATTGGTTGCAACCAATCATGGGATAAAATTGTCTTCAAGATTGTCAATTTAATTTTAAATTTGTTTTCCTCAAAACAAATATGACCTATGTGTATATAAATTTTACATCATTGCGAAATTGATATTGTTCGGAAGCAGTGAATAGATTTAGACACTTAGCTCGGAAGATGGAGAGTTTTTCATATTCTATTTAATTGGCAAATGTAATAGATTTAAACGAATGTGTTGTACCCTGAATTAAAGAAAGTGATTTTAAAAATGAATTAAAAGAATAGTTATAAATCTTGTATTTCTTTGCTACCCAGTGACTAATAGTTAGACAATTGATTATTTATTTATCTATTTATTTGAGTAATTTTCTAAAAAAATCCAAATAGTGGAAGTGTACATAAAAGTTACGAGTAATTGGTAAAAATATTTATCAGGACCACGCGTAGGCTTTATGTAATGCATGTCTGAGTTCGGGACCACACTAACATTGGTCAGTGACCAATTGCTTTCGAGTAGATCATAGCCAGTTTCCCATTCAAAGGTATTTGGGGACTGCTTTCAAGACCGCAAGTTTTGGCCCTGTTTGGGCTAAATGTTAAAAGTTTTGTTTATTTTTATCATTTTGAATTTTTTTAAAAAAAAATTTGATTAAATTTTTTTATTTTTTCGAATCGTCCTAATGAAATGAACTCAAAAAGTAAAAAATTTTAATCAAAATATGAAAAAAATTTATTAAAGATGAAAATAAATAATATAGAATTCGACTTATTGACTTATTTTTGTCTTTTCTAAATTTTTTTATATTTTGATAAAAAATAATTTACTTTTTCAGTTCGTCTCAATGAAATAAGTCAACAAATATAATAATTTGATTAAGTGATGAAAAAAATTTATCAAAGACAAAAAAAAAAAAGTAAAATAAAATAATCACATAAATAATTATCCCAAACAGGGATTTTTATTTTTACTTTTTTTATTTCATGAAACATGTGAAATGTTTTTCAATCCCATATTATTCTTACATAAGAGGAGCATTTTTGTGGGGACAAAAATCACATCACTTTTGTGTCCTAATCTTTTAGTAGTTAGGGTCAAAGTCGCTACTTTTTTTAGGAGCAGTACAAGCTTTGTATTTTTACTTTTCACATGTAAAATGCTTTGTATTTTTTTCATAATTATTGTAACGACCTCTTTTGCGAACAAGAATCCTTTACAACGCAGTTTTTTTTTTTTCCAATGAATCATCCAACGACTCTTAATGTTTGCACAAAGATGACATGAAATTAAGTTATTAAATTGATTCATTGCACCCAAAAAAATTCTATTATAGCGAATCTGAGTTTCTGTCATCTAACGATCCAAAGCTTTATATACAAACGGACTGAAAAGTGGCTTTTTGCTACCGGTTATTTCCGTCGCAAAAAGTTACTTTTCCGTCGCAAAAGAAATTAGCGATGGTTTAGCGACGGCATTTCATGGGTCACAAATAATGGGGTCACAAAAAGTACTGGCGACGGGAAAATGCCGATGCAATACATTTACGACGGTAAATATAGTTATTTGCGACGGCTACATACTCGTCTCAAAAAACACCACTGAATGTGTTATTGCGACTGCATAATTTCCGTCGCAAATAATTAGACCTATAGCGACTGTGTGAACCGTCGATTAAAAAATAATTACCGACTCAAATGTAGTGTTGGAAAAACTTTTAGCTACGGTCTGGTCTGGACCGTAGCAATAGCTTTTATGCGACTATAAATACCCCGTCGCCAAAAATATTTAGCGATTTCATTATTGCCATCGCAAATAAAATTCTAATAATTTTTTAATGTGGCACATTTTTTGCTACCAAGAAATACCGTTGCAAAAACATTGTAATTCTTTTGTGATAGATATTAGTGACAGCACAAAATATTGTCGTAAAATCTTATTTTCTTTTAAAAAGTAACCTGTTTATGATGTTGGCAAACGTTGCATCATTAATACATGATATTTTTTGCAACGACTAATAGAGTATTTGCAAAATATCTATTTTAAGATTTTGTCAATTAACTATTATTAAGAACAAGTAATATAAGTTTAAATATTAAAAAATACGCTAAATTTAAATACATCAAGAAATAAAAAAAGACATTTCATTCACCACATTGCTAAACATAAAAATATTCATCCATTCAATGTAAACAAAAAATATTAATTCATTCAATACAAATATAAACTTATATCATAAATTTAAAACAATACGGTACTCTTTTAACAAAACATTATAGATTTCTTAAAATACCAAACAAAAACTAAAAGATATAGTCATCAATGCACAGAATATAGTTCTGCTACATTAATTTGTCATCAACGCATTGAATAGAGTATTCCTAAAAACATAAATTTGTTGGCATCACCTAAAAATAATTCAAACATTATTGCTATTATTTAGATCCATATATAAAAAAATATATAACATTAAAAATAACATCAATAATTAATCATTAATATCATCAACATAAAAATTATAATATAAAAGAAGCATAACTATACAAGACATAACATAAGAGTGTACTTAATAAGCAAGTAATAATTCTTATTAATTTTACAATGACGCTACGTGTATAGAGTAAGTGCATCAATTTGGTTAAACTCCTCTCGTTAGAAATATGTCATGCTACGTGTGCAGAGGAAATGCATCAATTTGGTCATGCTCCACTCATTAGAAATATGTCATATACACAAGCACTGTGTGACCCATGTCTTTTGATATGCGCTCTTCATTTATATATTTGTATTTTTTTTTTGTGAAAAATGTTAGGCAAGGAATATATATTTGGTTTGGATACAATCTTTTTACATGAGGAGATTTTCAAAATTTTGTAAGACCTGTGAGGGATGTGTCCTCATCTATTATGCCTAAATCTTCACATATATATATCTTGTATTTATGAGAGATAATAAGCACAACTTTTGTATCCTAATTTTTTTTGTAATTGCCGTTAAAAGACAAAATTGCCCTCGATAGCTGCAACTCAAAGAGAATTGGCAGTCTATCAAAAACATTTAGCTTAGAGTAACTGTAATTTTAGTACTAGCTGATCACAGAGGATGAATCCAAACTTATAATTATTGTGTTTGTTGCCTTTTAATTCTGTCCTCTGAATAATAGTAAGGAAGAATTATAGACCACTCAGGGCAATAGCAAGGGTGAGGTTTGCAGTTGGTCCGTATCTTTGGTTAATTATGCGATTGTTTAAGGTTTTTAATTTCAATAAGATCTCAAATTTGTAATAATTTTTATAATATATATATTAATTTAAAAAATAAATTATATTGAAAATTTTTAATAAAATATTATTTGTGAGATTTAGTAAGACTTTTTATAATCCATATTATTATATACAAATGAAAACACAAGGAGAAGAGAAAACTTAAATTGATATAGAATAACGTATTAAGAAATTATTTGAACCTATTAAAACTAATTGAAGATATGACTCTTAACAGAATAAAATGGCATAAAAAGATTCATGTAGCCGATTCCAATTGATTAAGATAAATGTTTTGTTTGATTTAGTTTGGTATTATTACACTCAAATCTTTAAAAAGCTATTGAGTATTGACAAAATATATAATTTATGAGGCTCATAAATAAAATAGATTAGGCGTACTTTCGTCAAATTAAGAAAGTATACATGATAACATTTTAAATGAAAAATAATATAAAATACAAAATTTCAATTGACCTTTTAAAATCGAAGATATCACTTAAAAATAATAATTTCATCCAATACTCATGGTACAAACACTAGTTGAGACACATTACATTATTGTAATTGTGGTTTTTAATTTTCTTAAATCGCAAGTAATTAAAGGGTTTAACTTTTTATTTTCTCTCTCTTACAACTGATTTATTGCTTTCTCCCCTTTTGGTGAGTTTTTTTATAAATCAACTATAACATAAAAAAAAATTAAGTAGAACATCACTATTTCCAATTAAAAAAAGATATATCAAAAAATTAATTATAAAAACTTAATCAATAATTTTATATCTCAAAAAGAAAAAATTAAAATTTTAAAAAATAAATTAAAATAAAAGAAATTTCGATATAAAGATTTTGTCTAAACCCACCAGGAGGTTTGTTATGGGTTCTTAATATAAAAATGGATGGTGGTGGGTGGTGGGTGGTGGGTGGCCTTTGCCCATACCCAACTAATATTCAAAGGGTCTAGCTCTATCTAGACTATCTGTAATTAATTTGCTCTAAATGAGAAAGGGAAAATGATTTTTACAGTAGATTTTTGTACAAAAATATTTTATTTTTTGTTTTAAGTATATGAATTTATAAAATTATTTTTATTTTTCTAGCAGAGTGCATTACATTAAAGAATACTTTTGTAAATCGACATGGTACAAAATTAAAATAAGTTGGGCCCCCGGTGGATACATTTAAAAAGTTAGTTGTTTTTTAACTTAAAAAAATTAGTTTTTAGAGATTCATTAATTTTTTTATAAAAAAAACTTAAAAAATACCTATACACATTCTAAACACTTTAATAATTTTCAAATAAAATTACTATAATTTTTAAAATTAAAAATATTAATTATACTCTTAAAAATAAAAATGTTGTGCTAGGATTCTGTATTTCAAATACTATAGTTTAAAAATAAAAAATAAAAATATTTTAGATATTTTAATAAAAACAATAAAAAGTTATGTAAACAATTTATCTTCTTTAAAAAAAATCTAAATTTTTTGAACATTACGGCTAATTTATACCCAAAAATAGTGTGAGAATACTTTCCCAATTAATAACAAAATTCTCTGGAAATTTCTTGAAACTGATGAAAGGTAGTTAATCCTTGGAAAGAAAGGCACCATTATTCCTTGCACCTGTGCCCTCGCGGCCTTTCCTCTGTCTTTGCTTTGGTAGGATTTTTTAATTACCATCTTGCACAGCAGAATAACCTAAAATTTGTGAATAATTCAGTTTAAAATAATAAAATAAAATAAATTATTAAAAGTAATTAAAATCAATTTAAAATTAGCTAATAAAATTAGAGAGTTACGACTACTAAGTTAGTAAATGAAAAATTAAATTATTAACATGTATAATACATATATTTATTTATTTAAATATAATTAATATGCTGGTAGAGTTGGTACCAGGAGAAATAATACCTGCTCCTACCCTGTTTTGGGTATTAGTTCTTAAACTTGTCCCACCCCAAATTATTAACGTATTGGGTAAAATACATTCAAAATACTTTGAAAATAGTCGGGCATCTACGAGTCGGATTTCCATCCAAAATGCTATTTGCTTTCCTCGCTTCGATTTTTTCTGTTCCACATTCGATTACATAAAATAAATATATTTATATATATATCCATACAAACATATATATAATTTCTTTTTAAAAATATAATAAGAGTAAATGATGAAAATATTATTTTTTTCAGTTCTGTTCTTTATTTTTGTATTTTAAATTTAAAATAATTCATCAGCTATTATTTTTTAGTTATTATATTATTCATAAATTATTCTCGATATATTTCCGGTCCCACTCCGTTCCCACAACTTTTTCGATTTTTTTTTTCATTATCGCCCCAATAAAAGTGGAAACATGAATGAGACACTATATCTCTGTCTCGACCAGTCCTATTACCATTCCTCTTATTTTACTCTTTTTATGTGAAGTTTTAATTGAAGTGGTTAACAAATTGAGAAATTGAAATAATTTTAATTTGTACTCCAATTTTATAATTATTTATGTATTTTTCATTTTATAGATATCTTAGTGGTTTACTTAAAAATGTGTTAGTTAATAATTTGAATTATAGCAATTGCTAAAAGAAAATGACTAAGTTATCCTTGAAATCTCAAAATCTTACCACCATTGGTACGGTCGAATAAAACATAAAGGCGAGAAAAGGTCGAAAACTTCTTCAAGAGACGTATCCTTTGGATTTATATTGCACCCATTTCTAGGGCACCCTTCCCAATGATGAGCCCTATCGAGATTGGGGATATTTCTGTCATTTTAATTCTTTTTTACGCACTAAATAAATGAATATCCAAATAATAATAAAAAATGCTAACACGGCCTATTGGCAATGAATAATAGGTTAAATATTTATATTTTTTTATAAAATATATTAATATTTGTAAAAATAATTATTCGGTGCTCTTAGAGTACCATATGACAAGTCTACGTGATGATTCCACTCAATATTGTGACGACAAGTTTTACGTTAGGAATATAATAACTCACATTTGTTGAGTAATTATGAGACAAATGATAACCCATAATATATACGTTGCGACCAATTATTAGTCAATAGTATTGCGTGAAAATTATTGAATGGACGTCTTGTATATTACGAAATTTATATAATTACAATTTTATTAAATATATATTTCAGATGAATCCATGAATTTACTAATAGTATAACACGTAGACAGATTATGTCGAATTACATAAATTTTAATATGTTTTTTTTTACTACCGGCATAATTGTGTTTTCAATTGCATTCAAATATGGTAAAAATTTCCTAACACTATATTTAGGCTTCATTTGTAATTGGCTTCTAAATTAATTTTTTAACTTTTTGATGAAAAATATAAATAGTTAAAGATGTTATTGGTCTCATTTAGAAAGTTCAAAAGTAAACAAATTAATATTTTTCTCTCTACTCACTCTAATGCGTAGCACATTCTAATAAAAATTTTAATTATCTCTATTATACAATGCTAATTTATTTTTTAATGTATATTAATGATGAATAATATCATTATTTTCAACCAAAAAATCAAAAATTAGTAAAATTTTAGTTATTAAACGACTTACGTTTTTAACTAAAAAGGTTATGTTGTTAAATAAACTATTTTGAATTTGTTTATTTTCTAACTAAAAAATATATTTAAAAAATAAAAAAATAAAAATTACTTAAATATATCAATGAGAAGTGAGAACATTAGTAATTTAGGAATTTATTAAGTGGAGGAATTAATTTACAAGTCATGCTACGCTTTTATGGTGTGATGTACCACAGAATTTTGATAGAATCCGGGAACAATATTAATACTGTTATAGATATTAATGTTTAACTACAAATGATTTTAACAGTATTTTTAATAAATGTTGTAGTTGAAATACTAATAGATTTTATTTTTTATTTTATCTATAAAAGTAGATATATGCTTTGTATTGTCTGACTAAGAGAAATATTGTAAAGAGTATGATCAATTATTATTGATGAACAAATTATTGTATCTTTAAATAAGTATTTTTATTAACTTATTGCACCGTTTTTTAGTGTATTATTATTTTTATGACATATATATTTATTGAATTTTTTAAAATTTTGTTTATATTCTTATTTTTGTAAACTTTCTTTTATCTTTAAGTTTTTGCCAAAAAAAAATATCTTTTCAGATTGTTTTGATGAGAAAAACTATAAAAAAAAATATCAATAGATAAAAATAAATTTTATATAAAATAAAATAAAATAAAATAAATAAATAAGTCTTTATCCAGATGAGATACGTAGGTTTTCTAGGTTTGTGAATTAAAGTTATTTTTTAAATCTCTTGCAGATAATTTAAAAAGATATATACATATTGAGAGAGGATAAAAGCTATGAGCCTAAAGGCCCAGCCCAAATAAATGGGACCAAAGTCCAAAAAGGAGGTTAGCCTAAAAACATATTGATTTAGCATCTGTCCCAGAGATCCGAACATTTAGCTATTAGCCCTAAGCAGGTTCGGCCCACCCCAAAAGAGGTCAGCCCGGACCAAACAAAGCCCATGTGAAAAGATAACTTAGCAAGTTTCCATCATTGATACGATTTGATCGGATATACAAGATGGAAACAAATCAGAATCGGATATACAGGATAGGAAACAATCTCTAAAGAATAAGAGAAAGAATCCTAAAAGGATTTAACCTCACGAGGATTTGATCCCTATATAAAGGGAGATGCTCTCAACCTACAGGTACGCAATTCTAAACCCACTTCTTGACTAGAAACCTCCCTGAAAGATATCTAACTTGAGTTTCGGAGTGCCTCCCGATCAAACCAAGTCGGAGGGCACTAACGGTATTCTTGGTGTTGCAGGAGTTCGACGACGAAGCAAGAAGCTTTCAGTGAGTTCGGTGGCAAAAAAATTGACCCATACTCTGTTCTGAGTTATCAACACTGAGCCAATTTAATTGTCATATCGTTTTAAAGTATCATCTTAGAATATATTTTCATGATAAAATTATGGTTTTATACCTTTTGTTTAACTAAAAATTTAGATCGAAAAGAATATTTTTTAGTGGGCCACTAAATTTATTTGCTTGCCACGAATTTGACTTGAAAGAGTTATGTACCATTAGTGCGTAGTACGCACAGAGGATTAAAGCTATCTATTATTTAGCTTTCGTTTGGACTAATTTTTTTTTTAAGTTTTTTGATTTAAAAGCCAAACAAAAGTCAACTAATTTGAGTTAGTTAGCCTTTTTTATTTCACTTTTTCTTACTTTTTCTATATGATTTGATATTTACTTTTTTACAAAAAAATCAAAAAATCTAAAAACTACTAAAAAAAAATTAGTCCAAGCACAGGTTTAGTACAAATTTAAAAAGTGGTCTACTTGAAAGTGGTAAAACTCTTTTTTATGATTTTTGGTTTTTAAAAATTATTTTATAAAAAAATTTATTTTAAAAATTTATTTTATCGAGACAAATAAAGAAAATAAAACTATTTAAATTAAAATAAGCCAATAAAATTACATTTTTGTATTTAATTTTTTTGATAATTTCTTTATCTTTTAAAAAAAATATTTTTGTAGGTAGTGCTCAAGGAAGACATGTATGGAATTAAAAAATGCCAAATTATTATTATAAAAATGATAAGCGCAATAATTATAAATAACTATTACGAATTATCTGATTATTAATTAATCATTTTCTAAATCAAAAATATACAAAACAGTAAATCTGAGCTCTACGTCATATAAAAAGCATTAATTCGGTATAAAGGCAATGTATAAATCTACCACACAGATAATGTATAAAATTCTGTCACAAAGGCAATGCCACTAGTACAATGTATACATTTTCCACAAAAGCAATGTACTGTAATGAATAAATGTCAAGCCAAATAAAATAATTCTCTCTAAATTAAATATCACATACATATTCTGGCTGATAACAAATATGAATTAATAGACTCATATATTAGGCTATCTGTTTTATATTTTGTAGGGACTCATTTATTATTTTATTTGATCTATGTGTAATTGGGTTAGATTGAAACTAAGCGCCCACTAAAATTCAATTTGTACATTATATCGGTTTATGGATTTTTGGGATTACAGGTATGTCTATAAATAAGACACTAGTAGAAGAACTAAGATTTACAATGAAAAATAGAGAGGATAGCGGGTAGAAAGCATAGAGTAGTTGTAGAATTTTACCTGCAACGTAATGGAATCTTTTACTCTTTCGCTTGGGGATATAGGTCGATGTGAATTGAACCACATCACGTAAATTTTTAGTGCTAATTATTTTTTTTGTTCTCGTGTGTGGATTAGTTATTTTTGTATGTGTTCAAAAGTGATGATTAAATCACAATAAATGGTATCAGATCTGATAGTTTGACAATTTAAAGTCGCGGTGGAAGATCGGAGCACATATATATATATAATCTTGGTTTCTATAAATTTAAAAATATTTATTTTACACCAAAAAAAAAAGATGAGGTAATAAATCAAATATTATAAATCTACTCTCTAAATACTAAATAAAATCAACAGACATAAAAACCATAGCTCAAATAATAGGATACTATGAGTTTATAAAAATCGAGGAAAGTTTCACCGTTTAAATTTCCAAAATAATCAGTGATAATTTTAAATTACTATCTTTATTTCATTATACTATCTATGTATCATCTCAATCGACCCAAATTAATCCCAAAATCATACGCAATTACTTTCCAAAATTGGAAGATTGAGAAAATTAAATGAATAAAGTTGCACAGCAAAACCAAATGAATTGGGATAATTTAACAGAAAAGCATTGTCATTAATTTATCATATATAAATAAAGAGAGATATTTTCACAGTACTTCACTAGAGATAAGAAAAATACAAACACAACATTGGCTAATGATGAAATC
>JAULJZ010191935.1:0-20840 GCA_032270985.1 Heliamphora pulchella | reverse complement strand
CTCTCATAAAACTGTAAATCATGCAATCTCATACATGAATAATAGTATCGCCTCAAGGCATACAAAACCAGCCATCATAGGTATTACATATAAAAGTACATGTACAAAAAAAAAGGAAAAACTACAATAAGTCTTTCATCACCTCTGCAACTAGGTCAACTCGTCATGATTACCAGAAAATATTTTTCAAAAAATCCCACACCGTGAGCCGAAGCCCAATAAAACATAGACAGTAAAATTGTAAAGCAGGTTATGTAATCTCACACACATGGGCTCAACCACAGGAGCCGAAAAGGTTTTTTTCATCAAAAATCAACAGTTTTCCATCAAGCCTCCACGGGCCTCAAAAATGGTTTTTATCTCATAAAACCCACGTTTTCCATCCTTCAAACTATACATATCATCCTAACAGATATCATGCCACAGTTAAGGAGAAAGCTGTAAACAAACAGTAAGCTCAACTCGAGCCATACACAACTGAGGAGAAAAGATGTAAATGAAATCCTATGTACTGACTCTGCCCTACAGACAAAGGTAACAATTATAGACTCTTATCCATTACCCTGAACCCACAGGCTTGGTAATGACGAGCTCTATACGGAGTCACAACAACGTACTCAATTTACAGGTCACGCCTGAGGGTTCAGAGCACCCACACAACCACTCAATTTACGGGACCTGAGCCCGAGGGTACAGAGCACCCAATACACTCAATTTACGGGGACTAACCCGAAGGTACAGAGCACCTACGCTGCGCACATTTTTGGACTTACACCGAGGAGCAATGGAAGCCCAACTCAACCAAACCCACTGTCACGGTACATCTAGAGATAACATTTAAAAATCCACCGTAGCTAAACTACGAAAACCAGTAAAATAGCTTATGCACGCATGTATAAGAGATCCCATCCATCATCATGGAGATCTAAAACCATTTCCCAAAAAACATTTTTAAAAGGATAGGCTCAACCCCACGGGTTAGCTCCAAACCTCCAAAATCACGTTTTTCACCCGATTTCACAAATCACCATTTTCAAACCTCCTTTTGAAACCCACGGATGTCAACACACCTAGATCATGTATAAAAACTGAGAAAAGGCTTAAAAATCCACTTTTACCCAAAAATTAAGGTTTACACATGAAAATCACGTTTTATGCATTTCTACCCGGTGAAAGCATACACAATTACATATATCACCCTAATACAGTAGTAGAGTCTAGAATCCTATCTCGGAGAGCTAAAAACTCGACATCTCAAAACTGAACGGCGTCAGAACGAGAATCCGACCAGATATATACGAAGCCCTCGGCCCCGATAGCAAGGATCTACAAAGGAATCAATAAAAACCCAAGCCCCGGGCCCATAAATCTAGAGAGGAGGAGAAAAGGGTTTCTAAGGGCTGAAAAAATGTTTTTGTATCAAAAATCACGCCACTGGTTCATTTATAGAAAACGGAAAAATGCACTGTTCAGTCGACCGATCCAGAAAAACCAGTTCAGTCGACCGAACTGGACCCCCTAGTTGACCGAACCTCCGAGAAAAGCTACTGGAATTTTGGGTCTTGGTTTTGTGAAGAAAAACATGATTTTCGGTCCAAAACAAGCAAAACACCAACCAAACGAGCCTCTACCGAACTCCGGAAAGTGTGTAACACATTTATACATGCTGTTCTACAACTGTAAAGCATAAACCAAGCATCAATGCTATTCATATACTTAATCAAACACGTCAAATATGTAAACAACATGAAAGAACAAGATTCCGGATCTCACAGCTTTGCTTTGCTCAAACAATACGTGCAGTATGCTTATAAATGATAACCAAGTTGTATGACCCCTAAGACTAAAGTAAGAATTTTTCTATACCTTGTTTGCTTTTGTATGAACTCTCTTTAACCTCATATTCTGTATTTGTTACATTTGAAAAGTTTAAAAGAAGAACCAACATTAACAAAGTAGAGGCCAACCTCACGGTTGGGCAAAAAAGGTGCCTAACATCTTCCCTTTTCATATCTTAGCCCTCTAACCCTCTTTTTCTCTGGTTATATTTAAAACGTACCCGTGGCCTTTCTTGTATTTTTCTTAGTTTTTCTCAAAAATTAAGTTGCAACTCTATTTTTCTTAAAAACATGCTCGAATATCTTGAATTTTTTTGTTTTAAAAAGAAGAGAACATTTTTCTAAAAATAATAGATATTCGACGCACCGTCCTCCTTAAAAACGTTCGCAACTATGTAGAATAAAAGATACACAATCACAATATTAAATAAATAATGTAAACGCATATATTTGCTCTTTAAGATTCTCATAAAATGAAAAAATTAATTTTATTAATAAATATAATTAAATACCAAAATCCAAAAACTTGTTTTTAATGTACATTCCTGACATGTATATGATGGCTATTAATTATTGACGAAATTCACATCCTGAATAGGGATTGATGATACCTCCTTGGGAAAACTTATAAGTTTTGATTATATAAAACCCTACAAGTAGATTTTATAATCCGACATATCAAATAAGTTAAGCGGAAGGTCTTAAGTAATTATTAAAGAGGTCGATGAAATATAATTGTCAGTAATTTAATTTAGTCGACGGGTATTTGTAATATTGATGTGCGGAGAATAATAATAAGTATTTAATAACAGGAGCTCTAAAATTCAGTTTTGAAAATAAGGTCAGAAGTGTAATTATAATTTTTTAGTGTTATGAATTGTAATTTATATTTTAAGAAAATTACTTCAGGGTTGAATTAGGTTTCCTAATCACATTTGAAGCCTGTAACTTATTTACTCATTTTGTCCATTTTGTAGCCTTTTTATACGTCACCATAAACTCTAGCCACCAGATAACGCGTGAGATACATATCAGTTCTGATATTCTAGGGTTTTCACGTCTTGTGAAAACTAAAGAGAACGGGTAACCAGATAAGTTTTCAGAACACAAAAGATCAAAGCCCACCCTTAATTTGTGTTTCGGCATTCGAAAATATGGTAGAAGATCTTGGTTAGAGAACAGATTGCCAGTTTGCTGTGCTAATCTTTAGATTTAAGTTCAAGTGTTGAAAATGGGATCAAATCAGAAGGTTCACGTAGGTATAACTCTATTCCACTTTGTAGATGTACCGGGTTTCAGTTTTGAAGTTTGAATATCTGGTTCTTTTTGGTGTCACGTTTTTACACTTTATTTTTTATTCGATTCGTATACACCATCAATGTTTCCTGGGATTTTGGTTGTCATGCCCTCAACCCCCAAGCATGTGAACCAACCCCAACAAACTCCGAAAGGACAAGATTTATACCATGAAATGAGTTTTAAAGCTCAAAAACACTGCAAAACATCTTCTAATAAACCATTTAAAAAGGAGGATACCAATCCCCAAAAGAAAAGATTTTTATAATCAAAAAGTGAAAAATTGCTCCAACATGCAGACTGCTCGATCGGCCTCAAAACCGATCAATTGGTCTTTTACAGACTGTAGTAATTTTTCCCAGACCTGAGAAACCGAGAGCAATGATTGACCACTCGATGGACCGATTCTTTCCAATGAGAATTTCTAAGGAATTATCACACCAAAATACGGAGGAAAGAATATGAAAATATTACCAACCATCTCCAAACATCGAGAACCCAATAATTCCATACATAAAACCTCATGGAACACATCACCAACCTAACCAAAAATACCCAATCACCTCACATGCATACAATTCATGAGCGTGTGGCCTTATGGCCTTACAAAACAGTTATCAACTAATTCAAAAGAGTCAAATCATTGTATCAAAAGAATTACATTTACAAGATATGTATTTCTCAAAAGATCTTTCTACATATATGTAATTATATTCAAAAGCTTAAAAATGGTCTTCATGACCAAGCTTCTCAATCGACAACCTTTTTTTCATTTTTACCTAAAATGGGTTAAATAACGTGAGTCAAGGCTCATAGGAAAAATAATATATATGAACATATGTATGACATGCGAGGATGATTATGTGAATGCACCACAAGTCTAAACCCAAAACCAAATTTACTTTTCTAGCAAGTTCTCATTCATATAACTTATTTTCATTTCTTATCAAAACCAACACCCACCATGTTTAGTTTCTTTAGTTCCATCAACTCAACCCCAACACGGTTACCATGACTCTCATTTCATTTCCCAACTACACTCATTATCAAGGTGTTTCAATTCTCACATTCATCAACTACATTATATGGCTCTATAGATCCAATTCTTTTGTTGATTTAATTAAGTACCAATGGTCAGAAGACGCCTATAGACCCAGGCGTATTTATCACCAATGAACCACGCGAGGCTCAATGAATAATTACCCATTCAATAGCCCAACATGGAGAACACATATTTTTTATTTCTCTCAGAAACATTGATGGGTGGGCTGCTCAAGAGCACACTTTTACGGGGATTAACCCGATGGAAGGGCCTACCATATATTGCGTAAGTTTCTGGTCTTTCACCGAGGAGCTACTCGAGCCGAATCTTAACTATTCATTCCATTCATGCGGTACCTTAATTAAGTCATTCATATTTAAACCAACGCGAGTCCAACCGTCAACCTAGTTTCTCTCGCCAAATCCTACACCGTTAAGATTATGATTCTCAATCATTTCCAACATTCTCATAATTCATATACATATTCACATGTAAAGGTTCAAAACCCAATTTAGCATTTCATGTTATTCACATTTATCAATTCAATAAAAAATATTCACAATTCTTAGCCCATTACTTCATCATTCTCATTATTCATGAAATTAATATACCAATAGGTTCACATAACCCCTAATTTTTCCAAAATTCAATTAATTTAATTACCCCGGTTCAACAACCCAAAAAACCCCCAAATCTGTATAGTTTTGGCAAAAACAAAACTCTAACTTTCCAAAACGCAAGTTAAAGGTTCTCCCATAGTAGTATTAAGATTAAACTACCACAAATCTTCCAAAACCATAAGATTTAACATGCTTTAATCCCAAATCATAACCTACTGTTTCAAAATATAGATTTTTCATATTTTCATGTATAAATCCAAAATACACAACTCATATCTAACAAATCTTCATAGATAGTTATAGATTCAACCTCTTAGATGCTTAAACAACCCAAGGCAAGGCTCAAGCAAACTCCAACCAAGCAAAACTCTAACCGGTGGATGAAGGTGAAGCTTTCAATGCGTGTTTTCACTCTTCAAAGGGTGTTCACGCGGGAGAAAGGAAAGGAATCCACTTTTAAGGGGCAAAGAATGCTCCAAGAGGCCACCAAACCCAACCTGAGGGCTAACTTTTTGTTCTAGAGAGAGAGGAAGAATGAGAATGAGATAAATAACCCAAGTCTCGAGACCGATCGATCGGTCTCTTGCTGGAATGCACTCGAAAGAAAAAAAATACATAGAGTTTTTTAATTTTATTCTAACGCATCAAGACTTGTTCAATCAACCCACAATAATTATTTTCGTGCATAAACAAGCATATAATTATTATCAACAATCACAATTATGATCAAATTTTTAATTCTTCCCCACAATTAAACATTTAATCATATACCGCCGAACAAGTAATAACAAGATTTAATTAATCGTTTTAAATTACAAGGGATCGGTGTGGCGTTGGGATTTAGGGGTCGAAAATAAGAAAAGTCAAAGATGTTTTGAAAAATATTTTAAACACCTTGAAAGCCAAATTTAAAAAAAATTCCTTTCGTTGAAAATAGAGTCGCCACTTAGTTTTTGAGAAAAACTAAGAAAAACAAAAATAGCCACTGATCTTTAAAACGTTAACCAGAGAAATAGGGTTCGGGGGCTGAGGTACGAATCGGAGAAGGTGTTAGGCACCCCGTTCGCCCAACCGTAAAGTTGGCCTCTACTAATCATCATTGGTTCTTTAATAGAATTTCTCAAATGCATGCAAATAAAGAAAATAGAGATAAAGAGAGAACATTCAAAATCAAATATAAAAAATACATATAATATGTACATAACACCAAAACAAATAAGTGTCAAAAGAAAAATTCTAAATTCTATAACAAGCAATTTCTATCTAATGGATACATGAACCACTCCCACATGCTATATTCACAAAAAATGACCTAAACTAGCATGGTTTAAATGTAAGACTAAAGATGTCAAAATTATCTAAACATGATTTGTGATAAAAGATAAACCAAACTATTCTAAACATGCTTTCAATCAAACATGCACTAACATGATGATTTAATAAAAAAATACAAAATAAAATGTGCATGAAAAATATTTCTAAAAGAAAGTCTATAAAAGAAGCTTATGCAAAGAGCTTTAGAAAAAAAATGCTATATTAAGGAAGAAAATCCTAACTATTTATATTGGTAGAAGAACATTAAGAGATATTTTCATAATTTCGTGCTTTTGTAATTAATAGAAAAAAAGAAAAAAATATATTATAGAAAAAAAGTTAGGCTAACAAAGAAAGATTTTAAAATAAAAAGAATGATTAGTTGTTAACATTGTATATTTTTGAAAGAGAATAAAAAAAAAGAAAATAAAATAAAAGAAATAAGTGATATGAAAAGAATAATTGAATTTTAACTATTATGAGAAAAAAGAAAATTATAGTGCTATTTAAAAATAAAAATTAACTTAAAAGTCTTTTTGGAATTTTTGGTTTTAACAAAAGAATAAAAGAAATATTATAGAGAGAAAATTAAACTTACTTCAAAAGAAAAGAAAAGAGAAAATGTAACTTTTAAAAGGGATTTAGATTAATAAAATGCTTTAATAATAAAAATAAAAAAGTGGAACATTAGCATTAATGAAAATAAGATGAATAAAAGAAAATGAAATAATATAAAAAAAAGAAAATAAAGAGAAAATGAAAAATGAAAAACTAGAACATTAAAATAAGATTACAAGGAAGAAATGAAAAAGAAATGAATAATGCATTACAAAAATAAATAAAACATGAAAAAAAAATAAAACTACATTATAAGAAAAAGAAAGTAAATGTTAAGAAAATTACATTATTATTAAAGTTAAGAATTAAAATGGAGCATTCAATTAATGGTACAAGAGAATAAAAGACTAATAAACGGAAATTAAACTAATTAAAAGGAAAGGAACATAATTAATACTAGAATATTAAATTAAAAAAAATAAAATTACTAATAAAGAAAGCACTAAATTAACATTAAGTGAAAATTAACAATTAAATTTGTGCAATATTGACAATTACAACCATTTTCATATAAGTGCTTTAATTACAACAATTAACAACATTGTCGAGTTGTAATTGTTAGAGATATATTAACACTATTTTAATGAATTAGTTGAATGTATCAAGGAATTAAAACGAAATAAAAATGAAATAGCCTATAAATGAAATTAATAACAAACTACAAACTACATTGCATTGAATATAAATGAAATTGCACAATTTGAAGATAAATATTACCCCGACCACCCCAAGAGAGAGAAATGCAGTTTAGAAAGGTCGAGGATCCAAACGAGGTACCTAGGTTGCCGGGGAATCCTCAAGTCGACAGAATGAACTCCAATTGTCAAATCCTCAGATGGTGATCTAAGCTATGGCTTCAAATGCAGGTATTGGAGGTTCGGGACTCAGAATTTCAGCAGGGCTTCGGCGTCGGGGCTCGGGATGACTCGATATATCGGCATAGTCTCTCTCACTCAAAATTAGTACTGAAAACGTACGCTGGGGTACGGTATTTATAGAATTCTTCAACCAATGAGGTGTTGCCACGTTTTGGGACACGTCAGACCATTTGGAGTTGGCGGTCGCCATGATGCAAGTTGGCGGTCGCCATGTTTTTGAAAGGTTCCACAAAGTTCTATAGCAGTGGCCACAATGGAAGTTGGCGGTTGTCATGATGAAAGGTGATGGTCGCCACTTTTGGTTAGGGTTTCCGCAAAGTTCTATAGTGGGCGCCATGAAAGGACTTGGCGATCGCTTTACTTAGGCTGCAAGTTTTGATGGTTCATCAAAATTTCATTGGTTTGAAGGTTTTGGGTTCAAATACTGAGCTTGGATCACTTCCCGAGGATCGTACGGAAGCACTAATTCACCTGTTTTCATTATCGAATTCGCATAAGATTAGATGGGGTCAAATTCGGTTGTCTACAGTTGCCCCTCTTTGATGCAACTTGTATAGCAACGCGTGATGCAAGTTATATCAAAGACCTAAAGACAACAACCATTTGACCGAGCCGACAATCTTAGGCCACGAACACACAAGCATGCATATGATGTTGGTCCAACTCGAATTTTAATCGAGCTGCCTACGTGCCCCTTTTTGCTAGGGATCAGACCAGAACATAGTTCACAGGGTAAAATGTGAGATGCAATGATAAGAAACATGATGTGGATACTAACATGAATAAATGCTAACATGATGCTGACATTTACATTATGGTGCAAATATAATGCAAGAAAGTTCTGATGTTAAAACACAAATCAAGAAAAAGATCATTCAGTTTTAGGTCATGAAAGGACCAATGATTCAATTTTAGGTCATGAAGAGGACCGATGAGTCAGTTTAAGGTCGTGAAGAGGACCGACGAGTCAGTTTAGGGTCATAAGGAGGACCAACGAGTCAGTTTAGGGCCATGAGGAGGACCGACGAGTCAGTTTAGGGTCATAAGGAGGACCGATGAATCAGTTTAAGGTCATGAGAAGGACCGATGAGTCAGTTTAAGGTCGTAAGGAGGACCGATGAGTCAGTTTAAGGTCGTGAAAAAGACCGACAAGTTAGACGTTGAACTAATAGGTCGAGTTAAGACCTAAAAAATTCTGAACAGGAAACGAGAATAATTATGGCTTAGAATTAAATTTATCGGGAATAAAGTCATGAATTAATAGGTCGAGTTAAGACCTAAAAATTCAGGATGAGACATGAGATAAAAATAATTTTAAAAGGCAAATCACGGCTTGAAAATTAACTTTATCGGGAGAAGAGAATACCTCAAAGAGATAAGGGTTTAAAACACACAAAATTTTCTCGAAGCATTTTTAAGAAGCTCCCAAGATTATAAAATTATTATTATTATTATTATTTATTTATTATATTATTATTATTTTTTTCTTTTTTTTGAAAAGCCCTAAGTTCATTTTTAGAAACAAATATATTTAAAGAAAAAAAAATAATAAAGTAAAATAAATGAAATGGTAATAAAAAGAGGATAACCAAAACATACATTGAAGGAAAAAAAACCCCAAATAGCCCTTTAAACCTCAAAACAGATTTGACCGTTTGACAGACTGGCGTCGTTTTCCTTCTGACATGGCGGTCGCCATGATCAAAATCCTTCGAAAGTAGCAGTCGTCGGATAAGATCCCTTCGATCTTAGCGGTCGCCACAAAACGTTTGGGATACCAAACGGTCGCCAGAATAGAAGACGGCGACTGCCAACTTCAAACACGCATAAGGCTCCCAGGCGTGCTTGGGTTAGGCTCATTCTTCACTCTCCCATTCTCTCTCTAGCTCTCTCACGCTCTCAGACTCTCTCTTGTCTTCTCTCAGCCACCCCCTTACTTTCTCACTTTCCTTAGCCTTTTTTTTTCCTTGTGAGGACCTTACTTTGTCATACGATGTTAACCCTTCTGTTTGTGTTCCCTTTTTTTCTTTTTGGCGGGTCAGGGTAAGGGAGACGATGACCTTGGGGCACGACGGGGCCCAGCTGCTACTGGGAGCTCTTCCATGGGTACTCTCGGGGGTTCGTCCACTAGCCTTCCTGCTGGTGGGGTTACTTCCACGCAGCCCGCCGTTGCGATGGACGCCCTTGTTCTTGAGGTGGAGCGTGCCTCCCGCTGGGTTGCTGAGGAGGAGGCACAAGCAGCTATTGAGGCTCAGGCGGCTACTGATGCTACTGTAGAGGCCGTGATGGCTGACTTTTTGGATCCCGATGCTGGAGACGGTCATCCGGCACCTTTCGACCCGCATACATACGCTCCATTACCTCATCGCGCGTTTCCACGTGGTTTAAGACGCTATGAGCCCCCAGCCGACGCTATTGCTGCCGATCTTCTTTTGCGAGAGCCTGACCATCATATATCTCGTCGACGCCCATCAGTAGGTATCCTATCCCTACTTGTTTTAATACCAAAGTATGGAATATCAAACGTAGACGCATGTTTAGGATCCCCCAATATGATGTGATTTGATGATAGTGACTGAAGATGATGATTTTTTTTTTATTTTTTTGCATTGAATGATTTTGATGATGTGGATGTTGATTGATACATGATTGGGATTTGAACTTAGCTTAGGTACCTATGCAATGGATATCAAAACAGTAGGGACACTAGGATCTTTTAATCAACCAACAAAATGGGCGATTATTTTAGCGAAAATCTTAAAAATAAAAGGCTGCTATTTTGAGGAAAAACACAAGTCTAGGGGAGATTTTTGTTTTTTTATTTTTGGGACATGAAAACAAAAGGGTAATCTTGTCAAAATTAAGGGGCAATTTTAGGAACTTTTTGGAATCCTTAGAAAATTTTGAAAAGAATCCTAAAAAATTGGGACAAATTTTAAGAGAAATCCTGAAGAATTTTTAGAAATCTTTAAAAAAAATTTAAAAATTTTAAAACATTTTGAAAATTTTGAGAAAAATCCTAGAAAATTTTGAGAAAACTGTAAAAAAAAATTTGAAATTTTTAGAAAAGTTTTAGAAAAATTTATAGAAAATACTAGAAATTCTTAGAAAATTCTACAAATTTTTAGAAAATTTTTAGAAAATTCTAGAAATTTTAGGAAAATTTTAGAATTTTGGGAATAATTTTTAGAGAATCCTACAAATTTGCAAAAAATCTTAGAAAATCATAAACATTTTGAAGCAAATTTTAAAAAAATTATTAGAAGATCCTCAAAATTTTTTTTATTATTATTATTTTTATTATTATTATTATTATTTTTTATATATTTTTTATATACTTGGGAAGAACATTAGCATAGAATGATAGAAATTTTCCTGGTGCACCAGGGCTTAAGGTCACTAGGAATCATGAATCTAGGGTTAGGGTGCCTAGTTTTCTGGGGCCTGAAGGGACCGAAACAACCTAGGTTTTGTTTTCAGTTGTTCCTCTGCACTTTGCTTGCTCGATCTGTCCTTTATGTATTCTCTATCTGTCTTCTCTTTACAGGCTGGTCACTACGTCCGAGGCTTTTGAGGTTCTACCTCCGGGGAGGTGTTGGAGTGGTATGATGCCCTCCCTGCTCCTAGCCGGGTTTACATCGATGCCTCCGGCTTTGCTCGCTTCATACCCCTGCTGGGTAGGACGAGCAATGATCGAGTATGGCTGACAGTCCTGGCCGAGCGGTGGTGGGATACCACTAACACCTTTCACTTCACCACCTTCGAGACTATTCTGACGTCTTTAGACTTTGCCCTCATCACCGGCATTCGAGTTGGAGGAGCTTCCATCCCATTCGATCCTACCATTGCGCAATCTGCTGACGCCCTGATGTATTTTCTCGGGGCTATTCCGACGCAGATAAACAGAGACCGTGTCCGATATACCTAGTTTTTCGACCGTTTCAGACACTTCCAGTGCACCGAGCCTCACCACTACGAGTGGGTTGCCCGAGGATTCTTGATGTATATGTTCTGTACCTCCTTGTTTTCGAACAAGGAGAATACCGTTCACTTGCATTACTTGGGTGGCATGGCTCGTCTTGATCGGGTCGCATCGTATGATTGGGAAGGTGTTGCTCTGGCTACTCTCTATAGCTTCATGCGGACTTTGACTCGGTTCCCCCAGGAGCTTAGTATTGGGGGATACTGGAGGGTCTAGGAGGTACAACTCATTTTTTGCAGTTCTTCATCTATTTCTGTTATCTATTATTTATGCTGGCTGGCATCTTCTTCTTTGCAGTTGTGGACCTATGAGTTCCTCGAGCTTCACGTCCCGACGAACTCTGCGACAGACCTTCTGGTCATTCCCCGAGCAGCTCGGTGGTCCCGAGGGCTGAAGGGGAAGAAAGCCAGAGGGAAGGATCTTGACCGATTTCCTGTATCTTTGGATCAGCTGACCCCTAACCAGCTACCTTTATTTACTGCTCAATATACTTCGTTCTGCTTACTGTGCTGTTCACTGTACTGCACCGTACTTCTCACTGCACACTGTTCATCATACTGTATGCTTTACCGTTCTTTGCATTGTTCTGTACTTTGTAGGTCCACTAGGATGTCTGGAGGGGTGTAGAGGATCGGGCTGGCGGGGATCTGATGCACAGCCGCGACATCGCTGCGAGGCGTATCCTTCTGGAGGGCCCATTTGGGCGGGAGTACTATCTGGGAGAGCGAGTGGTTCGCCAATCGCTTGGACTGGATGACTTTCGGATCCTAGTAGTTCCTCAGGCCTGTATGTGCCGAACTAAGGATCTAGGCTGGGTGGACTTTCTACTAGAGATAGTGGGGACCCCGGCTATGGAGCTGGTCGTAGCTGAGGGAGATTATACGGCCTGGGCCCGGGCTCACCTGATGGGACCCACTAGGACTCGGCCCGGTTGCCCCGGGAGGCAGGAGATGAGGACAGGCACCAGAGGCTGCGGGTATTGGTGCTGCTGGTGTCGCTGCTGACGCCGGTCCTGCTGGTGCTGGAGCTGTTGACGTTGGGGGAGTGATAGGTTTGGAGATCCCCTAGGAGATCTAGACTGTGGCCTATGGCTTCCCTCTCTCCCTTCCTGTTCCAGTCCCTCCAGTTTCTGAGTTCAGCGCAGAGATTGGCCAAGTATTTCCTTATCCTTACTCCTTTCTTTCATTTTCTACTTCATTTGTCTGGCTGACTTCTTCTCTTTCCTTCTATAGTTTAATCAGGCGTGGGTGGACCGGACAATGCTGATGGTCACCGGCCAGAGAGTGATGGTTCAGCAGATGGATGCCTCGATGCGGGCGGTCGGCATTGCCTTCACGCCAGTGGCCGTTGTAAGTTGCTCGCGTGTTCTTTTCAGTTTTTTTGCATTTTCTTATCTTTATCTTGCTATGAGTCTTGTTTTTCTTTTGACAGCCGCCAGCTCCGATCGCCGGTGTAGTGCCTCCACAGGCTCCAGTAGGGCCTCCTGCTCCCGCCCTAACTCCGGTTAGAGGCCGTGGTTCCCGGGCATCCTCTCTAGCCCGTTCCAGAGGGTCGATCTCATCTGCTCGGAGCCAATCCAGAGTTATCTCCTCCTCTGACAGTGATGACGGTGATGACTTTGACAGCTCTTTGAGGATGACAGTTCGAAGGAGGCTGGCCCCTCTCGTCAAGTTCGCCTGAGGCATACATGAGAGAGAGACCCCCCCAGGGTTACTTTTCAGATACATTTATTTTGATGGGCTTACGTACCTTGTTCTGACATATTTACATACATTTTATCTGCTTCACGGGCCTATGTGCCCCAATTTGACACATACATTTACTTGATCTATGGGCCTGTGTGCCCCAGTTTCGTTGGTTATTGGGCCTGGGTGCCCCAGTATTGCTTTGCTACTTTTTGATGCACTTTGGGCCTTCGTGCCATTTTATTATTTGCTTATCCGCCTGCTGTATGGTTCTCTCTTATTTACTGCTCAAACTGTCTTAGATGCAAAGTTCAGATGTCACAACTAATACAAAACACAAACTGAAAACTGCCCCACACCCGCCATGTTTGAACATGGCGGTCGCCACTTTCCCAAAACATCTACTTGGCGGTCGCCCATTTAGACATAGCGGTCACCCGTTTAGACATAGCGGTCGCCTGGTCAAAAGAATGATGTCACTGTATTATGCTTTTCAGAGTTGGCGGTCGCCAGTTCTAAGATGGCGGTCGCCATATTGGTCATGCCTTTTGCTAAAATTCTAATTTCCCGCCCTTCCTAGCCTTATAAATACAGTCCTGGAGACCCCATTTGCTGTTGCTCGGACTCAGATGGCTAATCCCCTTTCTTCATGGATTGAGGAATTCTCTCATATCGAACGTTTGAACTTCGCCCCCTTTGGCCTTAACGGCCTTTTCTCATTGAGGACTGTGAAGATTAACATACCTTTTCTGATGGCTGCTGCACAACTGTGGGATCCGCAGTCCCATGTCTTTTGGTTTGGTCTTGAAGAACTTTGTCCCACTATAGAGAAGTTTGCTACCATCTTGGACTTGACTCCGCAGAGTTCCATTGTTGTTCCCACTCCCTTTCTCTCTTCTCGGCAGCAGGTGATGTAACTTTACGGTCTGTCTAAGATGGAGGCTTCTCGTCTGACCTCGGGTGACTGTCTCGACATTCCATGGCTTATTGAAAAGTTTCATTCTACTGGTGACCTCAACGATCTAGACTTTCAGCTGCGGCGCCGTTATGCACTTTGTTTCTGCCTCCTGGCCCAGTATCTACTTATTCCTTCTAATGGGCGGATTAGTTGTGCCCTGGTTGACATTGCTGGCCAAATGTGGATGGAGAGAGACTTCGTGCCCCTGGTTTTGGCTGAGACACTGCTGGGCTTGGACGCTGTCCATCGTGGTGAAACCACCACTTTTGCTGGCAGCCCTTTACTTCTCCAAGTGATCTTAACATCTTCCTCTGTATCAAGTTCTTTGTTATACTGCAAAAGCCTTTCTCCTACTGTTCTAACTCTTGCAACAGATCTGGCTAATGGAGAAGGTGAACCTTATACAGAAGCCTCCTACTGACAGGCACAATGTCGCTGCTTTCCTTTACCACCCGCGTTATCAAATATGTGACACTGAGGCGTCTTGGTGACAGTATCTTTCTACTTTGACTGGCCCAGACATTACCTGGCAGTGCCCTTGGTGGTAGATTCTCACTATGACTCTGACCACTATGGATTACCCTGGTGTTCTGCTAGTCGGTCTATATCAGACTACCTTCTACTATCCTCACAAGATCATGCGGCAGTTTGGGCGAGGTCAGCTCATATTTTCCAACATCCGCGATCATCTGTTCTCATCTACGCTGCGGGCTCCATTTTTAGCACGATATCAGGATGCTTGGCCTTCCCGTTCACGTATGGAGATGTAGGAGCTGCAATGCCCTGAGTTTTCTGCTGACTACAAGACATGATTGACACAAGATAGGGAAAAGAAAGACAGAGAAGAGGGGAAACAAGCAGCGAAAAGGAGGAGGATTTGAGAACCTCTGCTTTGTTTTGAAAAATTTCACAGCTTTCTCTCTTCTTTTTTTTTTAAGAGTTTGGAACTTGCGTGCCTCCCTTTATGTAAGAAGTTTGTAGTCTTGCTTAAGGTAATGAAAAACTCCCATTTCACGTTTAAGACGGTTCAAATTTATTCGAAGCTTCAATATCTTTATTATCAAAATTCAAAAATTAATTTGCATTGGTCTTACTCAGATTCAAAGATGGTTAAAAACAAAGAATGTGACCGGACTTCTTAAAAGAAGCTGCCTACGTATCCCAAAAGGTGGAATCAGGCCTTAACGTAGTTTGGAGTCGATTTTCACTCGGGTATTGACGCTTTCCTTTTGTAATGCCCTAAATTTTGCCAAGGTCGCCATTTCGGGTTTTCGGCCTTGCGAGCCACTCTAACTTTTGCCTGAGTTGCCTTTTTTATTTTTAACTCAGTGAGCTTTTATTTTTCATTTTTTTTTTACCTCAGGGATAGTATTTTTTGAGCTAATCAAGGTTCATTGGAGTGGAGAATACATTACCATCCAGATCCATAATGATGACTGCACCACCGGTTATGATGGTTTTGATGAAAAACGGTCCGAACCAGTTTGGTTTAAACTTGCCCCTTAAGTGAAAGATAGGAGCTCTGATTTCCTTGAGAACCAAATCTCCTTCTCGAAGATGGCGGATCTTGATTTTCTTATTGAATGCTCGAGCTATCCTCCTTTGGTAACCTTGTACATAGAATAGGGCTTGCAGTCTTCTTTCATTAAACAGGAGCAATTCTTCCATTCGATTTCTCTACCATTCTGCTTCTAAGATACTGGCCTCGGCCACTATCCTTAGCGAGGGAATTTCCACTTCAATGGGGAGTACGGCTTCCATCCCATACACTAGAGAGTATGGCGTTGTTCCTGTTGACGTTCTGATTGACGTTTGGTATCCCCTCTAATTGACGTTCGGTATCCCCAGAGTGCAAATGGTAGATGTTTCGGCCAATCTTTGTGTGAGTTGATTGTCTTTTGTAGAATTTTCTTGATGTTCTTGTTTGCTGCCTCCACTGGTCCATTGGTTTGCGGTCGATATGGCGAGGACTTATGAGCCACTATCTGGTATTCCTCGAAAAGTTCCAGAACCTCTCCTTGAAAATGTGAGCCGCTATCCGAGATGATTTCATGCGGTACCGCATATTAGCAAATGATGTTTTGCTTGATAAACCTAGCGACATGGGAGGCCTTCAATACCGAGTAAGAAGCTGTTTCCACCCACTTGGTAAAATAGTCAATGGCCACGAGGATAAACTCGTGTCCATTGGATACATTCGGTGTTACTCTGTCAATCACATCAATGCCTCATACTTAGAACGGCCATGGTGACGTCAAGTTGTATAGCTGAGACGGGGAAACGTGCATAAGATTTGCGTGAATCTGGCACTTATGGAACCTCCGTACAAACTGTATACAATCTGTCTCCATTGTCATCCAAAAGTATCATTGTCGTAGGATCTTCTTGATTAACATATTTCCACTCATGTGTGGCCCACAAACTCCTGCGTGTATTTCTTTCATCAGTTCTTGACCTTCTTTTGCATTCACGCACAGCTTATTAACCCCAGAATGTCCTCGTTTGTACAGTCTACCTCCGCAAATGACGAATTGCGCGGATAGCCGTCGTATTGCCCTTTGTCCTTTTTGCTGGCAAACTTTGGGTATTCTCCCTTCTCTACGAAGTTCTGAATATCAACGTACCATGGAAGTCCGTCAGTGCTTTCTTCAATAGCGGCTGTCATCTCATATGTCGGCTTCCTCTTCTGCTCAATTATTAAAGGTGTCATCCGAACACCGGGTGGTATGTCAATCATGGATGCTAGGGTGGCCAGTGCATCGGCGAGCTTGTTCTACAGTCTTGGTACATGAGTGAAAATCACTGATTCAAAGCATGGTATCAATTTTTCCAGTTCTTGATGATAGAGCATCAAGGTTAAGTCCCTAACTTTCCATTCTCCTATTGCTTGTGAAACTACCAGTGCTGAGTCTCTAATGACTTCTAGCTTCCTTGCCCCTAGTTCCAGGGCTGCCTCCAATCCAGCTAAACATGCTTTATACTCAGCTTGATTGTTGGTGACTACAAAAATGAGTTTTAGAGATAGCGGAACGTGCGATTCATCGATAGTGACAAGAAGGACTCTTATTCCATTTCCGTATTGATTGGACGCGCCATCAAAATATAGAGTCCATTTGTCATCCCTGACTTTCATCAGTTGTTCATCAAGAAACTGGAACTCTGTATCTTCATCCCCTTCAATTGGTTGGTCGACCAAAAATTCTGCCACTACTCTGCCTTTGACTGACTTTCGGGTAACATATTAGAGATCAAACTCAGATAATAGCAACAACCATCGGGCCAGCCTTCCTGTCAGTGCTGGCTTTTTGAACAGATACTTCAATGGATCCATCCGAGAGATGATGTTCACTGTGAAAGACAGCATATAATGCCTTAACTTTCGGGAACCCCAAACCAAGGCCCAGCATGTCTTCTTTAGCGGCATGTACCGTATTTTAGACCCTGTCATCTTCTTACTTAAGTAGTAGATGGCCTTTTTTATTCCAGTTTCTTCTTCTTGGGCAAGCATGCATCCCATAGCCGAGTCATCCACTGACAAGTAAAGGATCAATGGCCTATCATGTTTGGGAGGAGCTAAAACAGGTGAATTTTGTAGATATTGTCGTACGGCATCAAAGGCGTCTTGGCATTTCTGATTCCATTCAAATTCAACTCCCTTCTTCAATAGACGGAAGAGCGGCTCACAAATAGTTGTCAATTTTGCGATGAAGCGGCTAATGAATTGGATTTTACCCAGGAAGCCTCTAACTTCTCGCTCAGTCCTTGGAGGAGGTATTTCCAAAATTGCTTTAATCTTTGAAGGGTTGACTTCAATGCCCCGTTGAGTAATCATAAATCCAAGCATCTTTCCAGCAGTAACTCCGAAGGCACACTTTTGTGGGTTGAGTCGCATCTTGTACTTTCGGATCCTTTCAAAGAATTTTTGCAGGGTTGTGATGTGGCCATCCTGTTCCTTAGACTTGATTATCATGTTGTCCACGTACACTTCAACCTCCTTATGTATCATGTCATGCAATAAGGTAGTGGCAGAACTTTGATTGGTTGCCCCGGCATTTTTCAAGCCAAATGGCGTAACACGGTAACAATAGGTGCCCCAAGGCGTGGTGAATGTCGTCTTTTCTCTGTCTTCAGGATCCATTAGAATCTGGTTGTACCCAGAGAATCCATCCATGAATGACAGCAAGGCATGCCCCACCGTACTGTCTACTAAGACGTCGATGTGCGGCAGTGGAAAATCGTCCTTCAGGCTGGCCTTATTGAGGTCCCAAAAATCCACGCAGACTCGGATACGATCGTCCTTCTTTAAAACTGGCACTATATTAGCTACTCATTTCGGATACTCAGTTACCATTAGGAATCCAGCGTTGATCTATTTGACAACTTCTTCTTTGATCTTCAGAGCCCATTTTGGCCAAATTTGTCTTAATTTTTGTTTGACCGGTTTAGCATTAGGGTATAGGGGATATGGTGCTGGACAATATCAGGATCAATTCCAGGAATATCTTCGTAAGACCATGCAAACACATCATTGAATTCTTTTAATAAAGTTATTAATTGTTCTTGTTCAACTAGGGATAAAGATGAACCAATTTGAACATTTTGCGGGTTATTTTCATTACCCAGATTTAATCACAAAGTTTTTTCAATTATTGGTTGGGCACGCATTTTTTCTTCTCTTTTTATTAAAAGTTTTATTTCTTCGGACATATCCCCATCAAACTTGAAATTGTTGGAAGGCATATGAAATAAATCAAACAAAGCAGAGTAATCGAAAACTTCGTTCATTTCATTAAGAACAGTGGGAATTACAAACTCGATGGTAAATGCAGGACGAGGAGCACCAACAGACGTGCCCTCAATTACAGACTCCAACTCAAACTTGGACTCATGATAGATGATCTGCACATCAGAAGACTCGATGAACCAATTCTTTACTTCCTTTGTGGCCGCGTCGATGATAAGCTTGGTACAATCTGCCGGTGCGCTGAAGTCCATCATGAAACAGTCCGATTCAGTTATATGCAGCTGAGTCATCTTCTCATTGAACAGCATTCCCAGGTCGGTACCGTTGAGTCTGTCAGCCCAATCTTCTTTCTTAACCTTCTTTTCCTCCTTATCTCCTTCCACTGTTTCTTCCTCCTCTGTGTCAGACAATTGGCGGCCGAAAAAGATCTCCAGCCTAGGCAGCTTTTGATTGGTTTCTTCGTCGATCCACGGCTCCGGAAAACCACAATACGGGAAATCTTCCCCTTCTTTGACGAAGTACCCATTGAGTGTCCCAGAATAATTGGCCTTTCGTCCCCTTCTAAGCCCTTCCAAATCTTCTTTCGTTGGCTCATACCCAAGACCAAAACGGTGCGAAGTCGGCTATACCTGAATGGGTTCCGGGATTCCCTGCAGTTTATGTCCCAATTTCATGCCAGGGAAGGACATTTTCCTCATCATCGTTAATGCTCGTGGGTTAACATACCTTTCTTCCTCATTCATCAGCGTCTGAACAGCCTGTACTTGATCAAACTAAAAACTACTGAGCAACACATCATCTTCACTACGTTGGACTTCTAGCAGAGTTGTGCCCTCTCCTCCTTTCGGAGGGTGAATACTGTCCTCTCCATGAATGGTCAAAACTGCCCCATTCTTTATTAATTTTAGTTTTTGGTGAAGGGTAGATGGTACTGCTTGGACATTTGGGTCATGCAGCCACAGCCTACCGAGCAGTAGATTGAAGGAGGCCGGCACATCTAGCACGTGAAACTCAACTGATGTCTCAAGTGGTCCCACTGAAACGACAAACGATACTAGTCCTAGTACATCCCTTCTTGTGTTGTCATAGGCTTGCACCCCTTAATTACAGGGAGTGAACTGGTCTGGCCTCATCCCTAAGCAAACAGCCGTCCTCAATGGGAAAATGTTCAAGGCAGACCCATTATCAATGAGGGTTATCGGGACCCATTTTTCTAAGCACTTGATGGTGATGTGAAGCGGCTTGTTGTGACTTCTTCCTTCCGCGGGAAAATCTTTATTAGAAAAGAAAACGACTCTTGGTTCGGCTGCTGGTAGAATAATTCCAATAAGCTACTCGGGAGTTGCTTCTATCAGAACATTGGCCTTGTTCAAAACTTTCAAAACAGCTTGTCTGTGCTTATGTGAAGCCATCAATAAGCCCCAGATACTAATGTTGGCCTGCGTCTTTTTCAGCTGTCTCAATACGGCATCATCCTCCTCCTCTTTCTCTGCCTCTTTTCCTTTTTCACTTGGCTGTCATCTCTCTAACTGAGCTGGCTTAAAGTGCCATCCACTTCTGATTAGGTGTTCCACGCTGTCTTCGGGGTCCCATAACCCCGTTGTCACACTATCAGCTTGTCTTACTTCGTTTATGTGCAAAGGACCTTCGAATGCCCACAAATCACTTAGGTCACTAACGGCTGTCATTTCCCTTCTTTCCTGATCATCTTCGATAGCCCATGTATTGTCAACCTCCTCCTAGATATCTTCTTCGATGAAGTTCACTTGCTGCTTCTGAGCAGCCCATAAATTAATCCACTCGGCCCCATCAGATTTTAACACAATCCTTACCAGCCAATAGGACTGCATTTCATCAACGTACAC
>JAULJZ010191925.1:0-20841 GCA_032270985.1 Heliamphora pulchella | reverse complement strand
TGATTTCTCATTGCGATCTCATTGGTTTGTGTTTTTGCGATCTGTGTTTGGATTTCTCATTGCGATCTTTGTTTCGATTTTAGCTCAGAAACTGGTTTGTATTGCGCAATATCTGGTTCGATTTGTCATTGAGATATCTATTTCGATTTCTCATTGCGATCATTGTGTCGATATTTGTGATCGTATTTTGTGATATTTGTTTGAAAAATTATGGATGATTCTCTTATACTTTTTTACAAATATGGAATGTATACGAGTGTTGTAAAAGTAAAATCAAGTTTTTTGTTGGATGATATATTGGATTGTGTTTGTAGAAAGTGGAAGAACTTAAAACGTGGAAGATTTTTTCTTACATACTCGTTGCCTAATGATTCTAATTGTATGCTTGTTGATGATAATGATTTTGAGAATATGGTGTCGCTTATTGGTCGTCTTAGTGCTGATCGTGTGGACGTTTTTGTGAGTGATGAGAGCTGTGTGTCTAATAGCACTAGCAATTAAAAATGAGTCAATATTAAAGGTAGTTCTAGTAGATGTTCTGATGACACTAGTAATCAAGAAGAAGTTACTATTGAAAGTAGTTACAGTAGAGGTTCTGATGTTCTTGATATTGATCCTCTTGAAAAATTCTAATATCACCAAGAGACTTTACTGTTGTCATTTGGTTGGGCTGGATTAATTAATCATGTCGGGCAGTGTTTTAAGGGTAGAGTTAATGATTAAGGTGTTGTTTGGCAAAATATGTTATTGATGTTGGGTTTTCATATGATCTTTTGAAGAATGATAAAAGTAAAATAATATAAGTAGAATAACTACATCTTGTTATTTGAAGGAATCTATTAGTTTTGTAAGTGATTTGTTCATTCGACTTTGGATAGATCGAATGAATTCCTTTATATTAGGTGTTTGGATAATGAGCATAGTTGTGGTGAGACATTTCGTACTTCTGAAAGTAAGCGGATGAGTTCGAATTTGGTTGCTAGTGCAATTATTGACCAAGTTCGTGATAAGCCATTAAGAAAACCTATTGATGCTGTTAGATTTTTTACACAACATTATGGTCTAACAATATCTTATCATCATGCTTGGTTGGGTGTTGAGAAGGCAAGAATTCAGTTGTATGGGGATTATTCATTATTATTTGATTAGGTCCATTGGTATGTTCAGGCGGTATTGAGCTTAAACCCTGGAAGTGTGGTTAAGATTGAGTGTGATAAGTTTAGTAAACGGTTTAGAAGATTATTTATGGCATTTGGTGCTAGTATTAATGGTTTAAATCACTATCGGCCTTTGTTGTCTCTTGACGGGACATTTTTAAAATGGTGATATAAAGGTTGCCTGCTTGCTGCTACACGAAAGGATGCTAATTAATGTTTAGACTATTTTTTATCTGTGCACTTTCACATAATGAAAAAATTACTTTAACAGAACAAATAAATTTATTTATTAATGAGTTGTTCATATTATAGTGAAACAAATAAATTTATCTATTAATGAGTTGTTCATATTATAGTGAAACAAATAAATTTATCTATTTAAAACGTTGTAGTTATTATAGTGGGATAGATAAATTTATCTATCGAATAGTTATACTTATAATGAGACAAATAAATTTATCCGTGTTTGTTATAGTAAGACAGATAAATTTATCTGTTCACGATGTTGTGTTTATTATAGTGGACAGATAAATTTATTTGTTGAATAGAAATGCACATAGTGGGACAGATAAATTTATCTGTATTTGTTACAGTAAAATAGATAAATTTATCTATTCACTATATTGTGTTTGTTATAGTGAGAGATAAATTTATCTATTCGTGTACGAAGCTTTACAGATTTTTTAAATAAAACAGATAAATTTATATGTGCTCTTTTTACCTTCTTTAGACGATATAGATAAATTTATCTGTATTATTTATACGTACTTTAAATGGTACAGATAAATTTTTCTTTGCTCTTTAAACATGATTTCAACAGTACAGATAAATTTATCTGTTAAGCATGTTTTGTTCAAGACTTATGTATGCTTTTTGTTGTTGTAGGTTTATTTCCTTTGGCATTTACTGTGGTTGATGCTGAGAATGAAGATAATTGGATTTAATTTTTAAGTATATTGTCTGAGATTTTATGTGGTCATTCAATTACTTTTATAAATGAATGCCATGCTGCATTAGTTTAGTATGTTCCAAGGTTGTTTAGTAATGGATATTATGCATACTGTTTGTAGCATATGAAAGCGAATTTGAGGAATAGATATTCAGAGCATATGTCTAATTCATTTCGGGAACGTATGGTGAATTTGTTTTCAGATTGTGCATATGCTCATTCAATTCGAGAATTTCAGGAGAAGCTGAAAGATTTTTTAGAAGAGGGTGGTAGTAAAGCTCATGAACTTATTTCTAATTTGCCGTTTGAGAATTGGAGCAATGCATTTTTTAGGGGTAATCATTATGGTGAGATGTGTTTGAATGCTTCTGAATCTTTTAATAATTGGATTAGTGATGCTCATCATTTCCCAATTACAAAATTGATTGATAAAATAAGGATTCAAATTATGAGACAAATATGTGATAGGAGAGAGATTTCAAAGGAGTGAAAATCCATCGTTTGTCCTGACATTGATAAAAAAAAATTGATTGATGCATTTAATAAGGGTAGGACTTGGACAATTAGTTCGTCTAGCTCATTTGTGTTTGAGGGTCATTCATTTCCTTCGGTGGTGGTTGATATTAATCAGTGGACTTGCAGTTGTTCTCGGTGGCAGGTTAATGGGTTTTCATATCCCCATGCTGTGACGGCTAATCAAAAGAGTCGAAAATATATTGCCTTATTCATTGACCCGTTGTTTACTATAAATATTTTTAAGTTGTCTTATAACGAATGTATATACTCAATCCCAACTGTTGGCATTCTGATTTTGAAGAAGAATCTCTCCTTTGACTAGGAGACCACCTGGTAGACCTAAGATTCAGAAGATTCGTTCAAGAGGTAAAAGTATTAGGCAGGTGAGATGTGGAAGGTGTGGGAAGTTGGAAAACCACAACCGAAAGACTTGCAAGGAGCCAATTTGAAGCTTGATTTTTTTTTTGTTTCATTTGATTTTTTAGTTTATATGTAAGGAAAAATTGTAACACTTGATTTTTAATAAAAATTAAGTTTTTGTGTGTTGATGATTTGTGCATAGTTGATTAAAAAAGATAAATTTATCTGTTCATGAAATGTAATGTATATTTGAACAGGTAAATTTATCTGTTACTTTTGGATACATCAGTTGTACTTATATATACTAGAACAGATAAATTTATCTACATAAAATTTTGCTTATTATAATGCGACAGATAAATTTCTCTGTTTATGAGTTCTTTTGACTTCATCACTTATGCTTACTTTAACAGATAAATTTATCTATTAATGACACGTGTGTTGCTTGTGCTTATGTTAGAAAAGATAATGTTATCTGTTATTGACTTGTGCTTTTGTATAATCTAACAGATAAATTTATTTGCTAATTATATGTGTCTTGTTTGTGCTTTATTATAATAGTACAAATAAATTTATCTATTTTTTACTTGTGATTTTATATAATTTAACAGATAAATTTATTTGTTACTTATTTGTGATTTTGTATAATTTAATAGATAAATTTATCTGTTAACGAGTTCCTTTGTATTCATCATTTGTGCTTACTTTAACAGATAAATTTATCTGTTAAGCATATGCGACTTGCTTGTACTTATGTTAGGACAGATAAATTTATCTGTTATTGACTAGTGTTTTATTATAATAGTACAGATAAATTTATCTATTATTTAGTTGTGGTTTTGTATAATCTAATAAATAAATTTATCTGTTAATTATATCTGTCTTGCTTGTGTTTGATTATAATAGTACAGATAAATTTATCTGTTATTTACTTGTGCCTTTGTATAATCAACCAGATAAATTTATCTGTTAACGAGTTCTTTTGTCTTCATCACTTGTACTTGCTTTAACAGATAAATTTATCTGTTAAGGATATGCGACTTGCTTGTGCTTATGTTAGGACAGATAAATTTATCTGTTATTAATTTGTACTTTTGTATAATCTAAGAGATAAATTTATCTGTCAATTATTGATTTATCAGTTGTACTTATATATCAAGACAGATAATTTTATTTGAGAAGCATTGTGTAGATAAATATAACAGAGACAAATTTGCATTTTGTATTCATACCAAAGAACAATGTATTTACATTAGAAAAAATATTACAAACAAGAATTTTAACATCAATCATGTGTTTTCTATTTGTTTTTCTTTCATAAATGGCTTTAACAAGAGTTTCTGATTATATATGTGAGACTCGGAACCGTTTCATTTTGGGTTATTTATATATCCAACGTGTTTCTTTCATTATATGAATAGTCGCGATGCATGAGTTCTGTTTCTGGTTGTAGAACAGTATGTGTATACTTGTTTTACGCTTTCCCGTGTTTGGTTGAGGCTCGTTTGGCGGTGTTTAAGCTGAAAAACCATGTTTGACGCTGAAAAATAGTTTCCTCGGCTGTCTAGTCGACTTGACTGGAGGATCCAGTCGACTGGGTCGACAGTGGGCATGTTCGATCGATTGGACAAGACTGTTCAGTTGACTGGGACGCTAGTTTTCCGTGCTCTATAAATATCCAGTGGGATGAGATATTTTAAAAAGCTTTCTTCTTGACTAAGTTTCCCATTTTTTTTCTTTCTCCCTAGATTTGAGGGCCCGGTGCTTGGTTTTTTGTTAGTTTATTTACGGATCCCTGCTGTACGTGCCATAAGCTTCGCGTTCATCCAGTCAGATTCTCGTTCCGACGAGGTTCGATTTTCAAGGCTTCGAATTTTGACTCACCGAAGTAGGATTCTAGACCCTATTGTTGTTAAAGGGTGTTATATATAAGTATATGTGTTTCCACCAGGTAGAAAATACATTAAATGTGGTTTTCATGTTTAAACCTTGGTTTTTGGGTAAAAAGTGGGTTTTACACCTTTCTTGATTTTATACATGATTCAGATGTGTTGATATCCGTGATTTTTAAAAGGAGATTTGAAAACGAGGTATTTTGTGAGAAATGTGAAAAACATATTTTTTGAAGATTTGGAGCTAACCCTCGGGATTGAGTCTCAACTTTTTAACGTTTTGTTGAAAATAGTTGTTGATCTCCACGGTTGATGGATTGGATCATTTTATACATGATGTATAATTATTTTGTGAATTTTTGTAGTTAAGCTACGATGGGTTTTTAAATAATTTCTATAGATGTACCGTGACAATGGGTGTGATGAGTTGGGCTTCTATTGCTTCTTGGTGGAAGTCCAAAAACGTGCGTAGAGTAGGTTCGCTACGGTCCCTTGGGTTAATCCCCATAAACGTGGTATTGGATGCTTCTTCCATCGGTCGTGAAAATCCGTAAAGAGTCGGTTGCCCCCGTGAGTGGCGTCGTTGTTGTGACTCCGTATAAAACTTGTCATTACCTAGCAAGCCTTAATTAGTTCAGGACTAGGGTAATGGATACGAGTCTATAGTTGTTACTTTTGTCCTTGTGTGTGGCAGAGTCGGTACATAGAATTTCTTTTTATGTTGTTTTCCTCGGCATTGTGGTCCGAGCGAAAAATACTGTTTTATTACTTCTTTTCCTTAACTGTGGCGTGATATCTGCATTGATGATATGCATGGTTTTAAGAATGAAAAACTTGTGATTTTTGGGAGAAAAATCTTTTGGCTCATGTGGTTGAGTCTTTATGCTTATAATTGCATAACCTGCTTTACAACTTTATAGTCTGTACCTATTGGGTTTCGACTTACGGTGTGAGATTTTACTATAAAAACTATTTTTTAGGTGAACATGAGGAGTTGACCTAGATGCCTATGGTGGCGGAAGACTTGCTGTAGTTTTTTTTATTTTTGAGACATGTAGTCTTACATGCGATGCCTGTTTCTGACGGCGAGTTTTGTACGCCTTGAGGCGATATACTTATTCATGTATGGAACTGCATGTTTACTGTTTATGAGAAATGAACTTTGGGGATCCTTTTATCCAAATGTTGTATATTTTGAGTTGACGGTTTTCCAACTACAAATCTTATTTTCTTAAATGGTGTTTTGGTGGGCTTCACGTGACCCCGGTGTTGAGGCGTGACAACTTGGTATCAGAGCATTGGGTTCGAATACCTAAGAGCCATGAGAAAGAGGGTACCTCACCTTGTGAGGATGTGCGTGTGCTTGATTGCATGTGTTTAAGCATTTTCTAACATGAGCATGATAGCCTGTTTAGCATGATGATTGTGTATACGTGGGTATAGAGGTTGGACCTTAGGATTGATTAGTCTTACCTTCGGACGTTTGGATTAACAAACTTGGGAGCTAAGTTAGAAACGTGTTTCACGGACGTGATTTCTAGCAAGGAATCTAAGTGGGTTATCCAGATGGACGTCGGTTCTCTTCGGTATGTGAGATGTGTTGACATGTCTTAAGTGGCTGTGTGTTAGCATGCTTATGTGTATTATGTCTTTTATGTTAGCAATAACATGTTGTATGAACGCTTATTGTGCTATATTGCTTTCATATAGAGTTATGTCCACGTGGGGAGGACGAGACCGTGGTCGAGGCCGTGGCCGGGGTTTTAGCCGAAGGGATGTTCCAATCCCAAATGTTGGGGATGCTAATGCACCCCAAGGACCTGTTGACGGAGTAGGTCTGTTGCGTGAGATGGTAGGCCCAATTCGGCAGCTGGCTGAGGCCTCTAGGGGAAGTGAGAGCGTACCTGAACCGGTGGCGACAGTCGCAATGCGCGAGTTCCGACGTCTGGACCCTTCTACCTTTTCTGGGGATCCCAACCCCACGGTAGTCACTAAATGGCTGGAGTTGGTTACCAGGACCTTGGACACACTTCAGATAGAGGAGAATGATCTGAGAGTTACTTTTGCTGCCTTCCAGCTGAGGAGGAGTGCTCACATGTGGTGGAAGTTTGCCAGAACTACAGTTAGAGGCACTTGGGAGGCATTTACAAAGGTATTTCTAGAGAAATACTTTCCTACGACTTTGAGAGACTATTATAGAGAGGACTTTCTTTTTTGACTTAGGGGACGATGACAGTAGTTGAGTATGAGGGTGAGTTTACTAGCTTATCCCGATTTGCACAGGAGAATATGCCCATTGATGAGTTTCGTGCGAAGAAGTTTGAGAGGGGTTTGAGGCCTACTAGCAGAGATAAAGTGGTAGCATTCAGGATGCAGGTCTTTACTGAGTTAGTGGAGACTGCTATGAAAGTGGAGGACATCCTAAATGAGACATGCAGAGATAGGGATAGTAGGAGTCAGCAGGACGGGGGGCGTGCACAGTCATGGGGATGCAAGGACAAGCGTCAGTGGACATCTGGTTCGAGTTCGTATCTAGTGGGGTCGTACCAGCTACAGTCTTCTACATCCTCGCCTCCCGTAGTCTCAACGGGACGGTTGGAGCATAGAGTGGTTTTTGTTATAGATGCAGACGACTAGGGCATCGTGCTGTAGAATGCCAAAGTCCAGCGCCTGTTCAGGCACAGTCGCAGTCGCAGGCACAGAAGAGGGAGCCAGTGGTATGTTTTGAGTGCAGCCAGCCTGGGCACATCTATAGGAACTGCCCCAGAGGAGGGAGTATGTAGAGCATAGCTGAAGCACCTGCTACTCAATCTGCCCAGGGACGCTAGCTATCTAGATTTACAGAAGGAGGCACCTCAGTACAGTCGGGTAGACAGTCGACAGTTCAGGTCCACAATGGACAGGCTAGAGCATATATTCTTGTAGATCCCAGTTCATCTAGAGCACCGGTTGTGCCCGATGCTGCAGCTACCACCTCCATGATCAGAGGTACTCTTCTAGTCTATAGATCATGGGCCAGTGTTCTTATCGACACGGGAGCATCGCAGTCATTTATGTCCTCTGCATTTGCACTTGCTTTGGGGTCGAAAACATACTTGTTGGGTAGTGCTTTGAGTGTGGAGACCCCAATCAGTGGGAGTGTGATGTTGAGTCGCGTCTGTAGAGCCTGTGAGTTGGAGGTCACCGATCGTTCTTTAGAGTGTGACTTTATCATTCTAGACATGACCACGTTTGATGTCATCCTAGGGATGGATTAACTGACCACCTATCATGCCTTTATCGATTGCAATCAACGGAGGGTAACAATTTGTACACCGGTGGGAGATTTCTTTTGTTTTGTGGGTGACCGGGATGAGGGTTTGACGTCCATACCTGGTGCTATGCGGAACCAAGGTAACCTGGGTTTTCTCTTTTTAGCTCTCATGTTGGATGAGGTGGTTCGAGGAGAGTTACCTCCGGTGGTTTGCGACTATCTAGATGTCTTTTCTGACGATCTGTTCGAGTTATCACCGAGCCGAGAGGTGGAGTTCTCTATTGATTTGATTCTAGGTGTTGCTCCCATGTTTATACCATCTTATCGCTTTGCACCAGCTGAGTTGCGTGAACTCAAGGTACAGTTTCAGGAGTTACTTGATAGGCGGTTTGTGCGCCCGAGTACTTCGCCGTGAGGAGCTCCTGCTCTTTTTGCTAAGAAGAAGGATGGATCCTTGCAATTGTGTATCGACTACCGGAAGCTGAATCAGGTAACAGTGAAGAATAAGTATCATATGCCAAGGATTGATGATTTGTTTGATCAGTTGAAGGGATCGAGTTGCTTCTCAAAGATTGACTTGAGTTCAAGATACCACCAGTTGAGGATTAGGGACGAGAACATAGCAAAGATCGCCTTTCAGACTCGTTATGGTCACTATGATCTGGTCATGCCATTCGGTCTGACGAATGCTCCTACTTCGTTTATGAGTTTGATGAACCGGATCTTCCATCCTTAGCTGGACAGTTTTGTGGTAGTGTTTGTGGATGATATTCTCATCTACTCACCCACTAGGGAGGCACACGAGGACCATCTGCGTATCGTTCTACAGACGCTAAGAGAGCATCACTTGTATGCAAAGTTCAAGAAGTGCGAGTTTTGGATGTCTGAGGTGAGATTTCTCAGACAGAGTAGCTGAGGATTCATTGAAGACTGATGCTGTGATGGGTTGGGAGCGACCGAAGAATGTCTTTGAGATTCACAGTTTCTTGGGTTTGACAGGCTACTATCGACGATTCATGAAGAATTTTGCGAGACTTGTCGGACCGATGGCGCGTTTGACGCGGAAAGGAGTTGTGTTTGTTTGGAGTGAGTCTTGCAAGTCAGCATTCCAGGAGCTGAAGACGAGGTTAACTGGCGCGCCAGTGTTGATTATTCCAGAGCGAGGCTTGGGGTATACAGTGTACTGTGATGCATCACATAATAGCCTAGGTTTTGTTCTGGTGAAGGGAGGTAAGGTTGTAGCCTATGGTTCTCGGCAATTGAAGATGCATGAGAAGAACTACTAAACACACGATCTGGAGTTGGCAGCCGTAGTCTTCGCCTTGAAGATATGGTGTCACTATCTTTATGGTGAGTATTTCGAGGTTTTCTCTGATCACAAGAGCTTAAAATACTTATTTTCGCAGAAGGACCTGAACTTTCGCCAACGACGATGGATGGAGTTGTTGGAAGATTATGATTTTGACTTGCAGTACCATCTAGGGAAGACCAATGTTGTGACTGACGCTCTCAATAGGAGATCTCACTGGTCGTTAGTTTCTGTGGCTATTCATGAGTGCAACAAGCTTGGAGAGATTGGGGAGTTTGATCTATGTCTCAGGGAGACAGTGACAGATGCCACTTTGTTCTCTATAGTTTCACGACCTGCGTTTATAGCACGTGTGTTAGAGGTCCAAAAGACGGATCAGGAGGCTCAGATGATACGATATCAGGTTGCTAGTGGAGAGGATACAACGGGATGGGTTGTGAGTTCAGATCAGGGTTTGAGATTGGCTGGGAGGTTATTTGTACGGAAGGTATGTCGTGCAGATATACTACATAAGTGCCATCATTCTCATCTTGTAGTGCATCCAGGAGGCATGAAGATGTATCACAATCTACGTCGTTAGTTCTGTTGGACAAGAATGAAGAGGGATGTGATCCAGTTCATTTCTCGGTGCCTTACCGGTCAGAAGGTAAAGGTGGAACACCAGAGATTGGTAGAATTGTTATAGCCATTGTCGATATCAGAGTGGAAGTGAGAGAACGTCACGATGGACTTTGTGTCGAGACTTCCTCTATCACCTAGGGGACATGATTCCGTATGGGTTGTGGTTGATAGGTTGACGAAGTCTGCACAATTTCTCTCCATCTGCATGAAGGATTCGGTGGATAGACTGATTCAGTTGTAAGTTAGAGAGATAGTCCAGTTACAAGGTGTGCTGGTGTCTATTGTTTCTAACTGAGACCCGCATTTCACATCGCGCATTTGGCAGAGTCTTTAGGAGGCTTTGGGGACAAGCTTGATGTTCAGTACTGCTTTTCACCCCCAAACGGATGGTCAGTCTGAGAGGACCATACGGATTCTGGAAGATATGTTGAGGGCTTGTATCCTTAATTTCAGAGGTTCTTGGAGGATCATCTATCGTTGGCAGAGTTTGCATACAACAATAGCTATCAGTCCAGTATTGGGATGGCACCGCATGAGGCTTTGTATGGTAGACCGTGTAGGTCACCAGCGTGTTGGACAGATGTGGGAGAGACCACAGTCTGGGAATGCGACATGGTGTGGGAGACTACAGAGAAGGTTGCCGTGATTCGTTAACGCTTTATGACAGCGCAGAGCCGCCAGAAGAGTTATGCAGATCAGAGGAGAAGACCTTTGGAGTTTGTAATGGGGGATCACATGTTCCTGAAGGTCTCGCCACGTAGAAGTTTGATGAGGTTTGGTCGTAGCGGGAAGCTATCACTGCGTTTCATTGGATCATTTGAGATCCTTGACAGGGTTAGAGAGGTTGCATATCGTTTGGCTTTGCCGCTTCAATTGGCGTCTGTGCATAACGTGTTCTACGTTTTCATGCTTCGGAGGTACGAGCCAGACCCTTCGCATGTGTTAGATTGGGCCGAGCTGCGGGTTGATGAGGATGTTACTTACGAGGAACGTCCAGTGAAGATTCTAGACATGAAGGAGCAAGTGTTGAGAGGCAGAACGATTGCTTATGTCAAGGTCCTATGGCTTCATCACGGGGTTGAAGAAGCGATGTGGGAGCTTGAGTCTGGGGTTCGTGCTAGATACCTGGAGCTGTTTACCTTGTGACCTTGTAGTGAATTTCGAGGGCAAAATTTCTTAAGGGGGAGAGTTGTGAGACCCGGAACCGTTTCATTTTGAGTTATTTATATATCTGACGTGTTTCTTTCATTATATGAATAGCCTCGATGCATGAGTTATGTTTCAAGTTGTAGAACAGTATGTGTATACCTATTTTATGCTTTCCTGGGTTTGGTTGAGGCTCGTTTTGCGGTGTTTAAGCTGTAAAACCCTATTTGACGCTGAAAAATAGTTTCCTCAGCTGTCTAGTCGACTAGACTGGAGGATCTAGTTGACTGCGTCGACAGTGGGCTTGTTCAGTCGACTAGACAAGGCTATTCAGTCGAGAGGGGGTTCGCTATGGTCCCTCGGGTTAATCCCTGTAAACGTGGTATTGAATGCTTCTTCCATTGGTCATGAAAATCCGTAAAGAGTCGGTTGCTCCCGTGAGTGGTGTCAGTTGCCCCTGTGAGTGGTTTTAGTTGCCCATGTGAGTGGCGTCGTTGTTGTGACTCTGTATAGAACTTGTCATTACCTAGCAGGCCTTAAGTGGTTCGGGACTATGGTAATGGAAAGGAGTCTATAGCTGTTACTTTTGTCCCAGTGTGTGGCAGAGTTGGTACATAGGATTTTATTTTATGTTATTTTCCTCGGCTGTGTGGTCCAAGCGAAAAATACTGTTTTATTACTATTTTTCCTTAACTGTGGCGTGATATTTGCATTGATGATATGCATGATTTTAAGGATGGAAAACTTGTGGTTTTGGGAGGAAAACCTTTTGGCTCTTGTGGTTGAGTCTTTATGCTTATAAGTGCATAACCTGCTTTATAGCTTTATATTTTGATCCTATTGGGCTTTGGCTCACGGTGTGGGATTTTGTTATAAAAACCATTTTTTAGGTGAACACGAGAAGTTGACCTAGATGCTTGTGGTGGCGGAAGACTTGCTGTAGTTTTCCCTATTTTTGAGACATGTAGTCTTACATGCGATGCCTGTTTCTGACGGCGAGTTTTGTACGCATTGAGGTGATATACTTATTCATGTATGGAACTACATGTTTACTGCTTATGAGAGATGAACTTTGGGGATCCTTTTATCCAAATGTTGTATATTTTGAGTTGACGATTTTCCAACCACAAATCTTATTTTCTTAAATGGTGTTTTGGTGGGCTTCACGTGACCCCGGTGTTGGGGCGTGACAGTATACTTTCAAGGTCCATTACCTTCCTAGATCGTTAATGAATTTATGAAATAGTTCAGCTATAGAAGCTCTTGTTGTTTTCACATGCAGAAATTTGTCAGTTGGAAGAGATATTTGTCATCTTTCATAAAATTTCTTCATTAGGTAGCATACAATTATGCCACAATCAACCCTACAAAATAAAGATTTGATAAATTTAAGAGATAAAATAGATAATAATGTAACTAAACAAATGAAATAGATAAACTTATGATCTAGATCTTTGTTGTGGAGCATCTTAGCTGATACAATTGGTGTATCAAAATTTTATTTTTGAAAAATAATTTGGACAAGAGATAATTTAAAATTTGGCATATTTTTTTGCTTTTCGTGTTGCTTTTTCATGAAAGTTTCAACATATCTTTCTTCAATGACAAAAAAATTCATATATTAGGCATGTTTTTGTTTATAGTAATTTATTTTTAGTTGTAATTATAATGTAAATTAATTGCTTATCACAAGAAAATTATTTTATAAGAATTGGTCTTCATTGTCTTTCCTTGTCTTCAAAGAGTTATAGTGGAACCAAGAGTCTTTTTTCCATATCAAACATAAGTAGCGTCCAATGATATAGCTTGCTTGTTGGATGGTTCCCATTGGAGTTCATCGAGAAGACAAGAAAGCTGCATCGTTGAATATAACAGATAAATTTGTCCGTGAAATTAATTAACAAAAAACACTAATAAAACAGATAATTTTATCTGTTCATATGTTTATTTAAAAGAACAGATAAATTTATCTGTTCACGACCTACGCCCATTATAAATTGAATAGATAAATTTATGTATTGCAATGGGACAGATGAATTTATTTCATCCCATACTTTTATAGTTTTATGATTGGAACAGATAAATTTATTTATTAACAACATATGCTTCTTACTATTTTACGGATAAATTTATCTGTTAATATCATGCACTTATAATAATAGAAGAGATAACAAAATCCATGTATTGATCATCAATTATTAAAAGATACTTGTCAATCTTATGGGCTCTTATTATGTTTTTTTTCCACTTGATCAACGACTGAATAGAAATGATAAAATTAGTATTATTGCATGTAATTATTTGTTATGTCATGATAATTATGTAAATATTTTGTTTACCCAGACTAAACATTTGAAGAATAGGCATTTGTTTCCTACTATTCTACTTCTTTCTTGCTCCTTGCTTAGGATATAGGAGTATCCATCAACAACTTGTATATAGATTGCTAGTTATTTATGCAGTGTAAAAAAAAGTACATAGATAAATCTAATAGATAAATTTATCTGTTAACGAGTTCTTTTGTCTTCATCACTTATGCTTGCTTTAATAGATAAATTTATCTGTTATTAACTTGTACTTTTGAATAATTTATAGATAAATTTATCTGTTAACGAGTTCTTTTGTCTTCATCCATTGTGCTTGCTTTAACAGATAAATTTATCTGTTATTGACTTGTATTTTTGTATTATCTAACAGATAAATTTATCTGTTAATTATATTTGCCTTGCTTGTGCTTTATTATAACAGTACAGATAAATTTATCTGTTATTTAAGTGTGATTTTGTATAATCTAACAGATAAATTTATCTATTAACGAGTTCCTTTGTCTTCATCACTTGTACTTTCTTTAATAGATAAATTTATTTGTTAAGGATATGCGACTTGCATGTGCTTATGTTAGGACAGATAAATTTATTTGTCTTAATATAAAACCACAACTGATAAGTCAACAATTAACAGATAAATTTATCTGTTAAAAGGGTTAGAAACTTACATTATTTGAGAAATCTTCTTCCTCCATCATTTTCATGCATTCATCAAGGGTGATTCCGTTATCATTCTCATTGGAATCTCACACTTGTGCCCTACAATGTCACATAACAGTATAATTTAGTATCAATTTTATGTGTTACATATAGCTTGGATTGTTAATTACTTTTCACATACTCAATTTCTCCTTTCTTTGCAAAATTAGGCTCATCTGTTGTTTATCATCTTCAATTAGCAGCAATGTGATAGGAAAATTCTTTGGAAAGTTAAGTTTTTTTTTAAAATTTTTTTGCTACTTTAACAATCTTTTGTGGAGGAACGTGTTCTTCAACCTGGAATGGGATCGGATTGGGTTCGTGGGTTTGGACCTGTTCTAGATTGGACTGTTGGGCTTGGACTGGGTCTGGATTAGGTTGTAGGGCTTGGACTGAATCTGGATTGCGTTGTTGGGCTTGTACTAGTTGTTGGTCGCCATTTTTCTTTATATTTTTCTTCCTTCCTCTTCTAGATTGATACTGGAACTCGGGAAGTTTTTTATTTGTCATTTCCTTCATCTTGATTCTTGCAATCATAGAAGATGGAGTTGAGTCAGCCTTTTTTTTTTTGCTTGTTTTGTGGCCTCAATCAGTTGTTTCTTCTCTTGCTCAAGAGCTTTGACTGTTTCTTTTAATTTCTCAATTTTCGATTGCTCTGAAATTTTTTATGTAATTTGATGCACTGAAATCTCCACCGTTTCTTCAACCAACCTTTCATTATCTTGTTGCACCTCTGCTATCTTTTATTCCTTTTCTTTCTCAAGCGCCATGACAGTTTCTTGCTGTGTAAATTCTTATGTTGCTCGGTGCAAAGAAAGTTCAATAATTTGTTCAAGAAGCTTTTGGTTTTCTGTTTGTAGCTCTTCTATTCTCTCTTTTTGCTTCAGCAAAGTTCTTTTCCTCAACAAATTTTTATGTTGCTTGCTGGGCAGAAAGTTCCTCAATTCAACCAATTTTTGGTTTTCTGCATTGTGTCGTTCAATCATTTTTTTTCATCTCTTCATTCTTAGAGATCTTTTCGTTTAAATCTTCTTTCATCTTCTTCATCTTCTGAGATTGTTTTTCATTGCAGAATCTCCTTTAACATTTCAATTGTATATGTGTTTCCCAATATTGTAATTGGGGGCTGCAGTGTCATCTAATTGTTTCCTCAACTTTTTATTTTTCATTGTCAGCATTGTATTTTTTGATCTTAAAGAGTCCAATGTTTCTCCTTCAACCTCTTCTTTTTTCTATCCTTCAACCTCTTCTTGCTAAGCAAAGAAGCCACCATATTCAGACTATTTCTTATCGTCAGATTGTTTTTCATCCTCAGATTTAATGAATTCAAAAAGTTCATTTTCTTCCGTCATTGGTTGGATATTTGAAATGAACACCTAGATCATGAATGCAAAGTTAGCTGTGAAACAAGTAGATAAATTATCTATTTAACACTTGTTAATAATAGAAAAATACATATAAATTTATCTGTAAAGCAATTATAACACAAATAAGTTTATCTATATTAAAAGTTGTGCAAGACGTGTGCATGTTTAATTAAACAGATAAATTTATCTGTTCATCATTTGTGCATATTGAAATAAACAGATAAATTTATTTGTTCAGCAGTTGGCATTGTTTGACGATAGAGATAAATTTATCTATGTTTTTAATACGTGATGTCTAAGGTACATATAAATTTATCTGTTCAATCAAAATACTTTAGATGTGCTCTTTAAAAAGACAGATAAATTATCTGCTCAGAATTTATTTTTGTTTTTGTTTTTGTTTTAGAAAACAGATAAATTTATCTGTTTGTCACTCGTGCCTATTTAAAAGAATAAATAATTTTATCTGTTCAACACTTTTACTTATTTAAAGGAACAGATAAATTTATTTGTTTATCACTTGTGGCTATTTAAAGGAACATATAAATTTATATGTATAATCAATTGTGGCTATTTAAAGGAACATATAATTTTATTTGTTTAGCACTAGTTAATATTGGGAGGAAACATATAAAGCTATTTTACTTGATTGGCAGCCAGATCTTTTAATTCTACATCATTTAAAGCAGAATCTAGTTGTCCCAACATTCATTTTAACATTCTTGAGAATTGATGAGTTGTCTCAAGCTCCACAAGTATTGTGTGCTCACATATTCAATACTAAGTAAAGAGAAAGATAAATTAGTTTCATGTAAATGGAGGACATTTAATAAAATTATAGCAAGAAGTTTGAAAGGTATACCAATAGAGCAATAACACATCCTATAATTGTATTTGGTTTTTCACATTTCTTGTCAAGCGAGGTAATCAACCAGTCCTTTATTGCTGAAGACTAAACATATTTCGTCATATCTTTCACACTTTTGACATATTCAATGAAGACCCAGCTCAATGTTGGACCAGTTGTTGGAAAAAATAGTGTCACACATAGGTATAGTGTGAGCAGTCTTGCAACATCTAAACATTCATTTTTCTTTTTCCCCTCGAATGCTTCAGTGAACTAGTTCTTCAGATCACTTGCTGTCATCCTCTATTGTGTACGGAATCTTCTTTAGACAAACTTACTCTGGGGCTTTGTGGTATGTCTTGGCAAACTCATTATTGTTTGCCCAAATTTGATTCCAAATATTAAATAGATATCTTTATCTACAAAGCTCAATATCCTTTGGCCCAATTTAAACTGACTTTTACCCCGGATATATCTCCTTATCACCAAAACAACATCATCATCAGACTTCTTTACATCTTGCGCTTGAAACATTTTGGTAACAATAGCTTCAATCAAAATTCAAAAAGGTGTTTTCTTGAGTTCTGTTATTTGCTGGTCAGTGAAATTGATATTTTTCAACAGTCTTACAGCAATAAGAATGTTGGAGCGGTATTATGGAGTGCAGTTCTCTTTGAAGAGATTATGAGATTCTTCTTTTTATGGTGATTCTTTTTGAATCTTTACTGATTTTGGACTCTCTTTCTCTGATGTTTCATCAAGGACTCTCTTCGCTCGTACTTTCCTCATTGCTATAATATACAAATTTATATGTTTCAATTGAAGAAAACAAACACTATATATTTGTCTAAATGAATCATGAAACAGATAAATTTATCTGCTTTAAACAAATATGTTTTCAATAAGACAGATAAATTTATTTGTTCAATAAGAACACCTTAAACGTGAATTCAATAGAACAGATAAATTTATCTATACCATTTTAACCATTCAAATAAATTTATCTGCAGTATTTAAATATACTTTCGAATATTATGATAAATTTATCTGTACACAATTTAGATGCTTTCTATCACACCTCAAAACCGAGCGTTCTTCTCAAAATAAACATACATTCTTACATGCATAAAATATCGCCTCAAGGCTTACAAGCACGCCTCCAAGAATAGGTAATACATGTAACAGTACATGATCCTTTAACAAAAGGAAGAAAACTTTAAACAAAAGTCTTCTGCCTTCGGGGCTCCACTAGATCAACACCCATGATCACCGTCACCAGAAAAAGGTTTTCACAAATCCCACAACGTGAGCCGAAACCCAATAGAAAATAGACTAACATGAATTTAAAAGTAAAACATGCTAACATGAATAATATGAATATTTCAACTCACACGAACCTTAAGAAAAGAACAGTTTTACTTCTCAAAAACCACAAGTTTTCTCGTCGTATCTCGACATCTAATAATGTCCGATAATATAAAAAGCATACACAACGAGTTCATGTGCATGTCGTACTCTTCCACGATCTTTCACCGCGGGATAATACTAACCCAATCATCAAGTTCTAAGCAGTCTTTCACCAGGGGACAATCACTTGCCCTAATGTGCAATTCTTTGCGGTCTTTCACAGCGAGACAATCACTTGAATGTGCAATTATACGCGGTCTTTCACCGCGGGACAATCACTTGCCCTAATATGTAATTTTTCATATGATTCAACAGATATAAGTACGCACATAGCCATGTGCTAAATATCCACATATATACCATCGCATCATTCACATATCCATCGAGATAAACCCACATCTCAACCAAACATTTGAAATCCAAGCTCAACCCCAGGGGTAGCTCCAAACCTCCAAAACAAGGTTTTCAAGACTTTACATAAATCCCTCCGTTTTCAAACCACTTTTTTGAGAACCACGAACATCCACACGTCCTACAACATGGAATAAACTATAAAAACACTTTAAAAGCCATTTGTCCAACCAAACATAGATTAAACACCTAAAATAACCTTTTATGCATTTTAAAACGGTAAAAACACATAATATTCCATGTAGCACCATTTTAAGACATGAGAGTCAGGATCCTACCTCGTTGAGTCAAAAACTCGACGCCTAAAAAATTAAACTTTATCGAAATGAGATTCCGTTCGGATGAACGCGAAACTCTCGGCACGGATACTAAGAATCCACTATCCAATCACCAAAAACCAAGCCTGAGCCCACCAAAAAGCTTGAGAGAAGGTGGAGGAAAGAAAACAAATTTGTTCAAGAAGCTAAAGTTTACAAATATCTTCCAAAAGGTCGATATTTATAAGCTCAGCCTAGCTCAGGAAGTCAGTTGACTGAACCCACCAAGTCATTCGACTGAAAAGCTACTAGAAAAATAAAAAATTCTCCACCGCCACAGGTCAATCGATTGAACATCCAACCTCAGTCGACTGAACCACCAACCAGATCACCTAGTTGACTGAACTCACCCCCTCAGTCGACTAAAAAGCTACTGCCAAAACACGAAATTCCTCCAGTGTCCAGGTCAATCGACTAATCCCCCAACATTTGTCGACTGAACCCCTAGCCAACATAGAAACTTCAAAACGGTTCATAACCTAAAAACCAACCAACCAAACTAACCTTTCTAAACTCGAACAAGCGCAAAACAAATACGTAAAACACATATAACATGTTGTTCTAAAATGATGAAACAAAACCTAACACATCGAATGTATAGATAACGAAAAAGAAAAGGAATCGGGTCTCACAACTCCCCCCTTAAAGGAATTTTGTTCCCAAAACTCGCTATAAGGTCACGAAGCAAACAACTCCAGATATCTAGCACGAATTTCGAACTCAATCTCCCACGTCGCTTCTCAACACCGTGATGAATCCATAAAACCTTAACATAAGCAATAGTTCTCCCTCTCAACACTTGCATCTTTGCGTCCAAAACCTTCACAGGTCGTTCCTCATAAGTAACATCCTCATCCACCTGTAACTCAGCCCAATCCAACACATGCGACGGGTCAGGCTCATACTTCCGTAGCATGGAAACATGAAACACATCGTGCACAGATGATAGTTGAGGAGGCAAAGCCAGACGATATGCCATCTCTCCAATCCTCCCAAGGATCTCGAGCGGCCCAATAAAATGCGGTGATAGCTTCCTACTACGGCCAAACCTCATCAAACCTCTACGTGATGAGACTTTCAGAAACACGTGGTCCCCCACCTTAAACTCCAAAGGTCTCCTTCTTTGATCAGCATAGCTCTTCTGATGACTCTGAGCTGTCACTAAACGTTGGCGAATCACAGTGATCTTCTCTATCGTTTCCCGCATTAAGTTGGGTCCCAAAATTACGGTCTCCCCCACCTTTGTCCAACATACTGGTGATCTACACGGCCTGCCATACAAAGCCTCAAAAGGTTCCATTCCAGTACTAGACTAATAACTGTTGTTATACGCAAACTCTACCAACTGTAGCTGATCTTCCCAAAATCCCAAAAATCAAGCACACAAGCTCTCAACATATCCTCTAATATCTGTATGGTCCACTTGGACTGACCATCCGTTTGAGGATGAAAAGCAATACTGAACATTAAGCTTGTTCTCAAAGCCACCTAAAGACTCTACCAAAAGCGCGATGTAAAGCGCGGGTCTCGATTAGAAATACCAGATACAGGTACTCTGTGTAACCAAACTATCTCACTGACATACAACCTACTCAGTTTGTCCATAAAATCCTTCAGCGTATGGGAAGAAGGTGTGCAGACTTCGTTAGCCTATCGACTACAACCTAAATAGTGTTAGGTCTCTTAGGCAATCAAGGACGTCATGATACAAAGTCCATCGTGATGTTCTTCCACTTCCATTCTAATATTGGCAACGGCTGTAACAACCCTGCTGGCTTCTGATGTTCCGCCTTTACTTACTGATAAGTAAGGCACCGAGAAACAAACTGAACTACGTCCTTCTTTATTCCCTTCCACCAGAACTGATGGCGCAGATCATGATACACCTTGGTGCCTTCTGGGTTCACTACGAGACGAGAATGATAAAAATCACATAGTACATCGGCACGACACGGCTCAAGTACAAATAATCTCCCTTCCAATCTCAAACTCTGATCCAGACTCGCAACCCATCCCGTGGTGTCTTTTTCACTAGCAATATGATCCCGTAACATCTGAACCTCTTGATCTGTCTGCTGAACCTCTAGCACACGAACAACCAACATAAGTCGTGAGACCACTAAAAATAAGGTTGCATCTGTCTCTATTTTCCCGACACATAAATCAAACTCACCAACCATCCCGAGCGTGTCCCACTCTCTTACGGCAATAGAAACTAACGAACCATGAGATCTCCTACTAAGAGCATCAACCACAACATTGG
>JAULJZ010191905.1:0-20849 GCA_032270985.1 Heliamphora pulchella | reverse complement strand
GGGTGGGGGGTGAGAATTTTGGTTTTGGGGGGTGTTTTGGGGATGGTGGTTTTGGGAGGGGATGGCGGTTTTGAGGGCGATTTTGTGATTTTCGTTAAATTGAACTAAAATTATAACGATTTGGGTCTCTTTAATGTTAAAATCAAATCTGATGGGATGTTAATGCAATTTTTGAAACTACATAGGGAGGTTTCTGTTTTAGTAAGAAACCTCATAGGTGAGTGAAATTTACCCAAAAACAAATTATTTCAAGAAACACAGCAAGGACCCAGTTCCCAAGATCCTAACTAGTTCCAACACTTTTCTCCTTTCTTTATTATTGTCTTGAGAGACAGAATAGATAGAGGGAGAAATGTGTCAACTTTTTATATTTTGCATGGGAATTAAACAACATGTGATCAGTATTATATTCCCTTACTTCAGATTTTTTGTGCTTTCAATCATGCCCCATCTATATTCTTATTACACTGCCATACCATCATTGCTGAAGTGAGTGGGGGAATGGGTGTAAAGATTTCTAATTTAGACTTTAATTGTTTATACTATATGTATATGTTTCATCCCACTGGGTCTGACAATTTGTGTAATTACACAAAATTTTTATAATTTTAATTTATTCACATTCTTACTACTTCTTTTGTTTTGGCAAAATAAAAATATTTTTTGAAAAAAATTCGAAAAAAAGCTTTTGTAAAAAATATTTATTTTTATATATTTGATTGTGACTTTGATGATATTGATAATACTTATTGATTATAGTAGTATTAATATTAATAATGATAGTACAAGTGGTGACAACTATAGTTGTAGTAGTGGGGGGAGGATAACGGCCACAAAAGCAGTCTAGGAGTGATAATGGTGGTGAATGTGATCACAATAGTAAAGTGGTGGAAGTGATGCTGGTGGTGTTGTGGGTGTCGTGGCGATAGTGGTGGGGTCGAAGTAGTAGTGGTGGTGGTAGTGGTGATTATGGAAGTTGTAAAAGTGGTTCTAACAATAATAGTGGTAAAAGTGAGGGTGGCAGCGACGATGGTGGCAGAATAATAGTGGTGGTGGAAGTTGTAGAAGTGGTTCTACCTGTTGGAAATAGTGAATTCATTTGGCTATTATTCTAGAATTGATTTGTAAATTTAATTGGTAATTCAATTGACTATTCAATTGGGAATTAAATTTCAAAAATCAATACCATTTATTGACAAATGATTTCTCTATTTATTTCTGTTGTAACCCTCCATGAGAAAAATTCTATATAAGATCTCTCATGGTATTTTGATGATGTATGAGATATAGAGGTGAGTGATAAACAGAATACAGGGAGAGGAGAAAGAGAGAGAGATCAGATTACAATTATCTATTGTGAGAGAGAGAAAGACAGACAAGGTGCGTTCGAGTAGCCGATCTTTGGTGGTGTTCCAACGTTCGGGTCAGCCATTTTATCCTGAGAGAGTAATGCCGGTGGAGAAACCTACAATACTCTCGGTAGACGGTGAATCATTCTTAAGGAAACTGCGTTTGCAGGACTTAGTTTGCATATTCTATTCATGTTATTTTTGCAATTTCGTTTTCTGTAAATTCTGTTTATTGTAATCTTTAAAAGCTAATAAACGTGTATTTTCTAAACCATCGAGCATTTCTTATGGCATTATATTTCTCCCAACACTACCAAGAGTAGTGGTAGAACGTGAGAGTAACGGCGACAACGGTGATACGATAATGGTGGTGGTAGCGACACCTGTGGTGATAATGATGACGGTGGTGATGGATGTGGTGGAGCATCGATGATGGTGGCAACGGTTGTGATAGCAGTAACGACAACAGGAGGACGTGGTGGTGGTAATGGTGCAGCGATAGCAGTAAAGGGGGTTATAGTAATGACGATGGTGCATGAGAGACATTGATAGTGGCAAGCGTTAGTAGATGTGATGGTAGCGAAGTAGCAATTGCAGGTCGTACTGGGTGAGATGGTAGTGCAAGTGGTTGGTGTTGGTCGTCGCAACAATAATGATGGTAGCGATAACAGTGATAATGTGGTGAGTAATGAAATGGCAGTAGTAGGATAACAAGGATAGAAAATATTTTTTGCTATCAAAAAATTAAAAAAAGTTTCACAAAAAAATTACTTATTTTTTATTAACTTGAAAAATATTTTTTATTAACTTTTAATTTCTATTATACCAAACAAAAAAAATAAAAAAAAAACATTTTTTATTAAAACAAATAGAATATAAATTTAATAATTATTATCAAGTCATTTTTAGCCCAATGGAATAAGTATTTACCCTCCCATGTAAAGAAGTGAAGAGTTCATAACTTTACTAAGTGTGAGGTGGGACTGGTGGTCTGTTTTGATTAATTTAGTATATTATTTTTAAAGGGTTAAGATTTTTGAAAGTTGGCAGATAAAGTTGAGGTGGGCCCACTTCGAGCCACCTCCGTGATTCGAACCAAATATTTGGTGACGTATATTAAAAAAATTCTTTGTACCAAAAAAATAGATTAATAAATACTATTAATTACAATTAAAATGTATTTATCTTAAAAAAATAGACAATATAATCTAAAAATTATGTCTTTTATAAATATGATATTAGATAGAATAGCTATTTATATCCGATTAATTTATATTTTAAACGAACAATTTTTTTAAAAATTCTTACAAAATGAACTTTTTGATTTGAAATGACCCCACAACATCAATGAAAAAACCTGACCAACTTTATGATAAAATTAAGATTCTTAACTTTTCAAATGCTCGGTCTATTTAAACAAAAAGGTCGTGTTAAAAAAAAAATTAATAGACGTTGGATAATAACGAAATAAAAATTTAAAATATATATTTTTTAAAATTGGCATATTTTTAAGAATAAAATCTACTACTTTAACAATATTAATACACTTTAGGTATATTAATAATTCATTTACATATTTAAATATCCATTTAAGTTTTCTTCAGCATCTTACCTTTTTAAATTATAAACAACAATAAAGCAATAAATTATAAGCAACAATGCGAATGTTTTATTTTGTATGAAGTGATCAGAAAAGGCAACATCATTCTATATAAAAATTCTGTATAAATAATCTTACTATATGAATAATTCAATTATTATTGTGGACTCAACTCATACTCCTCCTTTGGCAATTTAATTTTAGGTAAAGTTTTTTTGTTTAAAATTGTTTTAAGTTAAATAAATAAAAAGTTCATTTGTAAATTATATGAGTGATTTTAAACCAAAAAACAGCTAAAAGACTCGCCTTAAAATAGCTTTAAACCATTAAATAAGAGGAAGGTTGTTATGATTTTCTTAAAATTATTTGTACATAATTTTATATTCAATATCGATTTTATTTAATAAATTTTAATAAATAAATTTTAAAAATATAATTTTTATAAAAAAATAAATATGTAATAAAAGTTATAATATTTCTAAAAAATATATAAAATTATTTTATGAAAAAAAAAGAAGCTAAAAGCCTTTTTTAGCATTAAACAAAAAGTCACAAAAACCAACTTTAATCCGGTTACTAAAGGAGAGCAGAGTCTTAAAAAGATAAGGGAATTAAAAAGTATGGAGGAAATATTATGGTGTAAAGCTGCATTTTCAAATTTTTAAATTTCGGTGATGCTAATTAGAGATGTACAAATAACTCGTTAATTCGCTCCAACCCAGTTCAACCCAACCCACACCAATTGTGTGAGTGAATGAGTTGAGTGAAAAATAATAAAAAAAAATGAGTTAATTATGAATTTATATTTTTTCAACCCATTATCAACTCAATATGCCTATAGTGTATATTAGTTATCGCATTTTTACATTTAACAAATTTTAACCTCATATACATATTTATATCTATGTTTTTTTATAATTTATAAGAAATAAATTAAAATATTTATAATTTTAATCACTACTTTATGTATTGTGAATATTTTTTTCAATAAATATGCATTGCAAATATTATTATTAAAAATATTTAATTATGTTCTTACTATTATTATTGTTAAATAGTTGATAATATTTTTAATTAGTTTTTTACTTAACGTGATAAATATAATTTTTTTTTAGAAATTTTCAATAAGTTTTTATATTTTAGAAACTAATTCAAGAAAATAATTTCAAAACTTTATAATTTTTTAACTCAATAAACTACCTAAATCGCGGATTAAAACCACCAAAAAAACATCACTCAATCCATTGATTTTGATGATTAGTGAGTTAACAATGAGTTAAAAAAATAGTTACCAATCAAAGATAAATTGATTAAAATTTTTTCTTCTACCAACCTCAACTCAACTTGCACACAACCCTAATTCTAACAAGGTTAAAGTGAGAAAAAATCACAAAATAAAGGAACTCTTAGAAATATCAAAGCATCAGCTAAGTGCATTAATAAAGATAAAGAAAAAAGAATTTCTCAAGGTACAATTATTGAACAGCAGAAACTAAATAGCCCTGTTTTTCTTTTTAGCAATTGCCTTTACGTTCATAACCCTTCAAGATTAAATGAAATGAAAGTACGAAACTAATCTACAAAGTCCATAATTATGATTTTAAAGTAAAAACAGTGTGGTAGTACAGAATTGGAATCATATTTATTTCCTTAAAATTGTTTTATGTGTTGACAGGTTAATGTTTTACATTAGGTCAACTTTCCAAGTTTTTAAGAGCTAAAAACTTAAAAAGAGTATCCGAATAAATAATATGGTAGTCTTTTTTTATATAAAAAACAATTTGACTACTAAAAAGTATTATTTAAAATTTTTAATTTAATAAAAATGTTAAAAAACTGAAATTTGTATAAAAAATATTATTGGGACAAACTGTTAAGATTATAAAATTATGTCTATAATTTTAATCAAAAAAATAACTAAGCAGGTAAACGCCGAAACTGACTACAGATTAAAACTTTTAATATCGAACAATCAAAATAAAACTTAGCAAATACTCTCAAAATTAGTTTTAGAATTATACCTTTCGAAATCTAACCGGATGATTTCAATTGCTGCAACAATTTCTAGTCAACAATCCGCTGCGATTTTTAACTTCTAATTAAATCTCCGACATAAGCCTTTTGATGTATTCCTGAAGGCTAAACACAAACAAAATGTAAATTTTGATCTATCGTGCTCTTTAAAACCTTATTTAACTTGACTTGGGATTTCAAAAACGTAAAAACTCTATCTACCAAGATAACTGACGAATTAATAAATTAATTAGCGTCAAATTTTTTAACAACATATATATAAGTTACAGCATAAACCTGTCGTGTAAATAAAACATGAGCTTCCAGACTCCAGTGTAATTATAAAATTCTGTCTTAACCCAAAATCAATTTTATAAAACTATAAATTATAATTCATTCCACTAAAGAATTATAATTGCATCTTTAGCCTTATTCTTAAAATCGTAGTATTCGAGCTCCCGTTATTAAATGTTTATTTATTCTCCTCATGTTAAGATTACAGATACTCGTCGATTAAATTAAATTACTAACAATTATATTTAATCGAATTTTTTGAAAATTCCTTAAACTCTTCCGATTAACATATTTGACTGCCGAATTATAAAATTCACATGTAGAATTTAACCCGATCAAAACTTATAAGTTTCCGTAAGGGAGTATTATCAATTCCAATATTTTAGGACATAAATTCCGTCAATAATTAATAATCATCATATAATTAATACTGATATCCAACTCATCAGAATTATAAACTCATACAAGATCACACCCTCTAACAAATCAAAACAACGAATATTAAATATAAATAAATAATTATTATTTCAAAATTAAGAGTATAAACACTTATAATAACCATGGGGTGTGAATTAATTTATAAAATTAATTACCCCATCTTAGCCATGTTCAATTCACACAAAATGTACTAACACAATAACTCGAAACAATTGTCAAAACAATTACCGTTTTTCGTAAACAAAACAAATCTACTAAAATATTATGCTACAGCCGTACCAATTATGTGTCCAATTCTATGTAAACTGTAAATCAAAACTTATATTCTACAAGAACCGATAATCTGATTTTCTATGCATAAGCCAAACTCTAGACATCAAATTAAATACTATGTAAAATTAAAAAAATACTCATGCACAATATTAAATAAATAATTAAACGCATTTATTGTTCATAAAAATTCTCATAAAATAAAAAAACTAATTTTATTAAACAAATAGAATTAAATACTAAAATAAAAAATTATAATTTTAAATATACAACCTTAACAAATACATCATATATTTTTTCTTAGAATTTGCAACTGCTGAGAGTAATTTCAACTAAATCATTTGCCATAGCAATAGCTAGCGTCCAATCAAGGAAGCATTACCTTTTGTGGTTCAAAGCAACAATACCAAGATACATAATTGGACAACAATGCTAATAGTTTTTTTATGATCTTATGGTTATTCTTTTCTCTTAGAAGTCAAAAGTAATTTTGTATGTAACACAGCAAAAAATACAAAAAATAAATAAATAAATTATAACTGTATAACGACCGTACCCGTATTATATTTTGTAGATTTCATCATATTGGCATACCGTACCATATCGTACCGACTACCCGCATCGGCACTTCAGAGCTTGACATTCATTACCTTTCAAGATTAAATGCAGTGAAAGCATATGAAACTAATCTACAAAGGCCTTGATTATGATTTTAAAGTAAAAACAGTATGGTAGAAGATAAATGGAGTCATATTTCTTTCCTTGAAATTCTGTTGTGTTGACAGGTTAATGTTTCTTCTTTTTCTCTTGAAAAAAAAAAAAGAAAAGAAGTGCAAAAAACCTAAAATAGCACCATAATAAGGCTCTATTTGGAATAATTTTTTTAGTGGCTTTTTTGTGGCCTATTTCATCTTTTATGAACTTCTTTTGAGTTTTTTGGTTAATTTTTTTACTTGAATCATCGTGATAAAACAAATCTAAAAATATAACCATTTTAAAAAAAATTTAAAAAAAAACTCACTAAAGACAAAAAAATAAAAGCCAAATAAAAGCCTTAAAAGTGGATTTTTGGTCTGGTATAAACTTTTAAAATTTTTTGGTTAAATTTTTTTACTTTTTTAGTTTATTGTAACGAGAGAAATCTAAAATTATTTCACATGATACCTAAATAACACGCGTATTTTTTTATCTACAAACAAATTTAATTATTAAAAAACATAATTTTAATTCTTTAATTTTATAAAAATGCTAAAAACCTAAACTTGTATAAAAAAACACATCATATATTTTTCTTAAGATTTGCAACTATCGAATGTAACTTTCAACCAATACGGCTGTCATAGCAATGACCGTTCAGTCCACTAAACAAAACCATGTATCATACAATGCAACAATCCCCGAAGATACAAAATTAGACAACAATGCTAATAGTTTTTTTTATGATCCAACAACTATTTTTCTCTCTTATATGCTAAAAGTAGTTTCGTACACAACGTACTACCAAAAACCAAAACATAAAAATTAAAAAAAATTGTAGCCGTATAATAACTATATTCGTATCATATTTTTTAAATTTCATCGTACTGATGTATGCATACCATACGTCGTATCGACACCAGCACTTCACAACTTCACATTCATTGGACTTCCAAGATTAAATGCAATAAAGGTATGAAACTAAATCTACAAATGTCTTCGAATTGGAATCATATTTCTTTCCCTACTATATACCATACTATTTTAGAAGTAAAAATAGTATGGTAGTAGAGAAATAGAATCATATTTCTTTCCTTAGAATTCTTTTGTGTTAACAGGTTAATGTTTCACATTAGGACAACTTTCCCAGTTCTCTCTCTTTTTTAAAAACAAATTAAAGGATAGCATCAAACATGAGAAAGAGAGGGAAAGAATTATTCCCTGCTGAGAGGGGCATTGCCCCATTTTAATCTGGACCACACATTTGTGTAAATTCCACTACTTTTTATGTGGGGCCTACACAAATGTGTAGTTCAGATTAAAATAAGGTAATACCCTCGAGGAAAAGATTTCTAGAGAGAGAGAGAGAGCACCTTTGTTCACCTTTGTTACTCCATGGTATTGAAACCGTTTAGTCTTCTTTGGAACCACGTAATTGTCTTTTAAGGACCTCGTTCTCCTTTCTCAGCTTCATCATTTTCTGCTTAAGTGTTTCCACATGCTGGTTTGAAGTCAAATCTCTTTGGCGTTCAGCCACCTTCATTCTGCTAATTAACACTGCCAAATACCAGAGAAAAAAAAATACTTTTCAACATATATATACCTATATATAAATAGGCCAAAATAACATAAAAAGAAATATTAAGTTCATCTAAAATAGCTGCATATTCTTTCCAGTTTATGTGTATGTATGGACATACTCTGACTTTGTATGACACAGTGTTACGATCGTGTCCCACATCGATAAAATAATCTCACTTAGACACCCTATTCTTGTAACCCGGTTTTCAGGGTGAGTTTTACGCAATAATTTGTAACATCTGGTACTAGAACAGCCACCATGACAAGTACTGGGATTATACACAACCTATTCCAGTATGGAATCGAATAGATTGCTCTTTGATCGAAGTCACGGAGGCAGGAGATTTATAAACTAGATTAAGACAACTTGCTAAGTTGTCCACTACTAATAAGTGAGTGAAGCTACCAAGAAAATGTCCATTATTTGGTCAGTACCGATAGAGTGGACCATCGAGGTGTCAACTACAGATCGTGGTGGTGTATTACGATCTTGTCGCACATTAATTAAAATAAAAGACCTCTATATGTATATAAGACACTTAAGCACCCTACCCTGGTAAAAGCCAATTTTCAGAAGTGAGTTCTACTCAATGGTTTGTAACATGCACGATGCATGCACAATCCTTCTTATTACATGGAATAAGCCAAATCATATTGGAAATAGTATATTTCAGAATATTAGGATTTTATATCTTTATTGTGATATCCTTTTTTTTATTTCTTTTCTATTTTGTTGATTCTTATTCCTTTTGTAAATCCACTCTATTATTATAAATAGATGGCTCTTCCTCATTGTAGGTAAGCGAAAATTACATTATTCTTTATTCTTTTAATCAAAGGGAGAAAAACGAGAGAAATCACATCAAATGGTAATTCAGAACTTATTGATTAAGCTTTGAACTCAAAGAGAAGAAAGAGGAAAAACTTCTAGTAAACAGATGTGAAGAAAGAAAAAATACAAAATTTTAAATGGCATAACACCGTAGCGGTTATAAAGCGTAAGTCAATTTTACTTTTAGATTCGTGCCAAGTGGATTATTTCCTTTATAATAGTCATTTTCTTGACCCAGTAATGACAGATGAGCATATATGAAAATAAGGATCAGCAAGGCCTCTGTCAATATTTCAGCAATATGCACTCACTTTCTTTTTCCAAATTCTGAAGCTTCTTGTTTAGCTCATTCTTCTCTTCCTGTTCAATCATAAGACAATCCTTCAAATCTCGAATCTCGTCATGATCTGCGACAAAATAAGAACTGGCTTTTTCAAAGTTCTCTATAGACAAGTTTGAGATTTTTGAATAATTGAACCAAAAAAAAAAACTTCCTTGGGCCCTCACATCTGGATTCCATATCAAAATGAGTCTGTTTCAACCGACAAGTTAGAGATTCTGAATGGGCTTTATGCACAGTCAAATCTTCATGAAGCTGCTTGATGGTTGCCTCATCTGTTGCTTTCTGAATTTGAATGCCTCTGACATGAGCAACATCCGAGTCTCAGGATAGGAACTCCATAAAATTGAGAAAAAAAAAACATTCATCGAGCACACCTGATCTGTTTCTCCAAATCCTTAACTTTTCCTGCACAATCCCGTTTAAGCGATTCCATAGCAATCCTGTATTCCTGCATGCACATTTCAATATCTCTTTTATGTTGGCGCAAAATCTGGATCTATTTTGGAAGAAGATAACAATAGCAATAAATTAAGAATTGCTTCAAGGCGCATTAGGAAAATGATTTCCTTAAGACGATATTCAGCCCCACTAGATGGTGTGCACTAGGTTAACCGCGAATCCATCTCCAAGATACAATGAAGCCTAATCCCAATTGACTGTCATTAGACAAAGTTATGCATATTACGAAAAGAGATCCGAATACCTTTGAATTTTCTAATCCTTCAAATAAAAGATAAATGAGTGGATAGAGAGAATAGAAATTCTATATATTTCTTGTGCCAATCCCTATACTTTATATAGACATTGGTTCGTAACCATTAGTACTAATGGTCACATATTTTTGTGTAATTTCAATAGTCATACCTCTTGATTTAAACCTAATAATTACATCTTTTGGTTTAAACCCAATAATTATGTCTATTGAGTTAAACTCAATAGTCACACCTCTATTATTGTTGAAAATTTTCCAACATGTTTGTGCATATTTTGTTATAAAGGTATATGTTTTCTCTCCCATAACACAACCGAGGTTTACCAACAACAAAGTATAAAGCGCAGACACAAATACAGACACGAATACGGGCACGGGACATGGCAATTTCAAAAGAAATTAGAACACGGGCACAACGGGGTTACGGCCAAAAATATATTTTTTTATTTATATATTTACCCCATTTTTTAGGATTTGAACAACAATTAAGTATATTTAGGGCTTCAACAACAATCAATATATTTAAGGCTTTATTTTGTTTTTTTAATTTCAGTCATTATATTTCAAATAATAATTATTAGAACCCCAAAAACAATATCCAAAAATTTCACTAGAGCCCTAGTTGTGTTGTGCGGTGTGTCATTATTAAACATGCATGTCCAACGTCGTGTCCAGCATAAAGAATTAATTAAAAAAAATAAGACATGCCTTGTGGCGTGTTTGACATGTATCCGAGCATGCCTAACACGGCTACAGCACCCATTTTGACACATTCGTGCTTTCTAGACAACATCAATGTTCTGGCTTTTTCTTTTTCCTATGCCATTTGTGAAACCCTCATCTCAATTGCTCTATGAAGTCTTCATGAGATGTTAATATATGCATTCAAAAAGTAAACTAAAGCTCCAAGGGGGCTTGAGCAAGGCAATTCTTTATCCCCTTTCCTGTTTATTCTGGGATTAATGTCATCACAGTTTGGGTGGTTGATGCCATTAATGTAATTCCTCTTTATAAATAGAATACTCACATTTTCTTTCCTAAGTTGCTCATGTCTCACTCTCTCTAGTTCTTCCTTGAAACTCTGGCAATTGGTACGACGTTCAAGCTGTATCCAAGAAAATGATCCAAAACAACAAAAGAAAATCAGAATACTATAATTTTAGGCAAATAGTAGTTTATAGCTAATTATATCCATTATTTTAATCAAATAAGTTTAGCTTAAAGATAAGCTAGAAAGAAATTTTCATTCGACAAAGCTAAAGATAAAAAGGGGGCGCACCTGATCGGCCAATTTGTTAAGTGAATCCGTGTACAACTTTGTCAGCCTCTCATTCTCTGTGCATAACAATATCTTTTATTTTGACTAGGAAATATAATTTGCAAGTTTGTGAACATATGTTTCAAATAAAACAGATGCTCACACAAAAAGGTAAAAAGATGAGGGCTTTTTTGTTTTCATTCACACAACAATGGATGCTGATACAACAGAATCGGGTTCAAAAAAAACTTTCCTCAACTAAGTAGATGACCAATTTGCAAACAACATAAGAAAAGGAAACAAAATTTGTTGTTACTCCAAATCAAGGATCAAGGATCAAGGATCAAGGATTGAAGCAAGAATGACTTTTACACATGCCAAAAAAGTTAGTGCTCTAAACACAAAATAAGCATCAAATGAGACCCCTGCCAAAATTCAAGGTGCTTCATGTAATGATGGTGGTTCATCTCAAAATACTCGAACACTCAATTAATGATTCCTTTCTATGGGAAAATCACTTACTTGATTGAAATGCATTGACAATTTGCTAATTCCAAACGAGTTAAACAAATGTTGCCCTCTTATTGTAAAACAACGGAATTTAGATAAACACAAAAATTAAGGAAGGAACGAAGGAAGGAGCATGAGAAGAAGTTATAAGACTTCATGCAATGATATTCCAGAATAGAATAAGAGTAGGGGCCACCCAGAAAATCAAAGGAGATTTTCATGGGATGGAAGGGATTTTGTGTGTGCTACGCGCGCGCACATTTTATGGGATGGGTTTGTCATATATGTGTAACCACAAGGGGGTGGGAAAAGGGAGACAAATTACAAGACTGTAAAGCTTGCAAACGTTTTGTGGGGCTCAAGCTTTCTTAATCAGATGATATGAAAATGTGCTCTCTCTGACATTGACATGACAGCATGCTAGGAGCACATGTTACCTTCTTTGACATTGAATGCTAACAAAAAAATGGAACATAACACTAATTGATATTAAAAAATCATATATATTCCATAAGTTAACTCTCAAATTACCATTCACATAACCACTGCATTCCATCAAAAATCATAAATAATTTAAAAGATTATGTCATCAGTGCATAACTCATAGATAAGTAGATAACATATATGATATAACATCTAATACAAAGTTGCAAAAAATAAATAAGCCTATAAAATGAGGAATAAGCCTACATTGTTTTTATTTTCTCGTTGCATCCCTAGTTACTATTTTCAAGTTTGTAATGTGTTTTATATATGCCGTGAACACGTATCCCCCAGGGGTATGAAGGATATTTGGTTCTAAAAAATAATAATAAGACAAATTTGGACAAATATACAAGTTGGGGTGGGGGGGGTGGTAGGGGGGGAAGAGAGGATGGACAATGAATTTTTGTATCCCATATGGACAGGCTGCCTTCTTTAAAGCATTCGTGCTTCTTAGCTTAGGCCTATCATTATTCCCAAAAGCCAAATATAAAGCCTATACACATCATGATTTGAAATTGTAGTATCTAGACACGTAACGATAACGATTGCAGTGTAATGGCACTGGGAAGTATCGGCAATACGTTTTGGGAATCACGATCATGCATTTTTTAAAATCATTAGTGACCCCTTAAAATCAAGTGTTTAAACTTCCAATAAGATATGACTATTTTTCGACTACAGACTTCTCGGACAAATTGCAACATCATCTTTGAGTTCTATGTTTCACAGATTTCTTTTACAGTGCTAAAAGAGCAGACGGAGGAAGAGGGAGGGAGGGAGGAGAAAAAAAAAGAGCTAGTTAACTCATTAGATAGAGTCATGCCTTGATAGAGGATCGTATAACCAGAACGGGATGACTGCAGTCCTTCTGTTGTTCTCTTATAAAGCAATGTAGGAAATACAAAATACCAATAGTATAGCTTTTAGAGGGCTTTACTAAAGAACAGGGCCAAATATGAATTTATTTGCTACACTTATCCTGGAGATTCCTTCGATCTTGTATCTTTGCCAGTTCAGCTTAAATAGGCGAAAAATAAATAGAAATGACTTCAAAATCGTAACCTATCCAAGTATAGGATTGACAGAAGCTGTGGGGGAACTTATTAGAGAACTAAATAAGATGCTATAAATCAGCAAAATGTTGGACTCATAATGGGTTTACAAGGTCAATTATGTAATGAACAACGATTAAAGGAGGAATTTAATAGTTGATACATCCAGTAAAATAATGAGAAGGCACCAGATAGTTGAAAAAATAATTGTATTCATTGCCAGCCAAGTTGAGTCACCAAACAACCACAGCGTCACAACATGTACCAAACATCAACGATTTGGTTTAAGGTCATCCAGAAAGGGTTACTAGGTTTGAAAAGCAGAAACAAAACAAACAAAAAACTCAATTTTAACCGTGAAAAGTGATATATAGCATTAAGAATCTCGTGTAGCATAAACAATTAGAAAGGTAAATGTAAGCAAATACACCATATTGAAGGTATGGTGGTTTGATGTTCTTTTTTTCTTTTCAACAAATCTTTCTAGAGTGCATTCACTTATTAGGTTACAGAGTTAGCTAGTCCCAATATGTTTATTGTAGAGTATTTCAGTATCCTTTTGTTAAAATTGTAGCATGCAGCCTTTTGTTGTTAAAGTTGTACAATGCATGGCCATTACAAAACAAGTGCTTCTCAACTTCATGCAGGACGTATATATAAAATCTAAGGGGCTGTTTGATAACTATTATAAATGGTGGATTGGCTTAAGAATCGTATGGGTCGGCTAATATTATGTTTGCTAGTAAATAATTGAAACGGAACGGACTACTAGAGCGTTGCTCAGCCAATCCCACAAATTGGATGGACTGGCAATACCTAACAATAGGTGTTACTAGTAATCCAATCCAGGTGGCTCGGGAATGGAAAGACACTTTTACCTTTCCTCTTACTAAATAATTCCCAAACTATGCCGGTGTTTATATCTTGCAATGTCCACCTTTGCCTCTCAAACAACAAAAACCCTCTCGGAGCGGCGCAGCAGCTCACCGGTGAATCAAGAATCTGCCTACACCTCTCACCATTCCAACCTTGACAGGCTCCAAATACAAGAATCAACGATAGTATTTTTCACTCAAAGTCACATAATCGAGGTTACGCAACAGTATTTTGCAGATAAATAGTTTTATATAATCAGTGGTAGTGTTTTATACAGTTTCACCATTCTGGCAGAGAAATTCTACTATCAAAGAACTAAGCGGTAATTTTGAAAATTTATAAATTTAATCTTGTCCTGCATGTGCAAAACAAACATGTTTTACTTTATATCATTATCTATCCAATGCAAATCAAACACATTGAAACTAATCCCGCCTCATTATTGAACCCACCTCATTCATAATCATTATACTAGTCCTATCTCATTATTAATTCCACATAACCTACACCGGTTATCAAACGAGCCCTAAGTGGAGAAATAGAACTGAAGTTTACTTATCTAAGTTTATGGAAGCTAGATAAGTGGCTAGATGAAGGCTGCGTTAGTTTTTTATTACACAGTTTTCACTGTTCTTTCCTTATCTTTATGTTATTCTGTCCCACTCAATCTAGAAAATCATATTCAGGAAACTTCAAGGAATATGCATAAAGACACTTTAAACAGAGCTCGTTCAGCTTAAACATCTTAGCCGTTGGTTTCTCTAACAGTTTTCTCTTGCAGATGTAATATCTTGACAAGACAGCAAACTTCTGCAAACCCAAGTGCTTTTGCCTAACTTTATGAAACCCAAATCACAAATGCATTAGTGGGTGTGATCAGAAAGTATTTGGGACTGTGCTCAGGACCCTGAAGACTATATTTATAGGTTCAAGGAATGATGTACACCCAACTTAACTATGGAGCCACAGACATCATAACACGGGAGAATCGACAAGGACACTAAGCTGATCGCTGAACTTTCTAAGGCCTTGACATGTATGTAAATGAGGCTATTTGTGCCATAGTTGGCAGCTTTCAATGGATCCACATGGAAGCTGTAGTCAGTTCCAGAAAGAATAGGGGTAGCCAATGAATGTGCAAGGGATGAAATCCCATGATTTAAGCAAACTTGTAGCACATGATCAGGAGGGGTGCATAAACCAGGGACAAGTTGCAACCCTTTTTTTTCTAAAATTCTGTATAAGAAAGAGTGAGGAACAAGGAAGAGGGACACATGGTGTAGACAGAAGCATGGATAGTTGAGCAAAACGTGGGACCATGCCCACAGCGACCATGCATTGCAGCAGCTATAAATAGCCAATGAATAGACTGAAAAAGCCCCTTCAAGTAACATTGCCAATCCAATTCAATCATTCACACTCCGGTCGCTAATAATTATTTCCTGCAACTTTGTTAACCAAGTTGTTATGTATTATGTGTTAGTAGTGAAGGGCTCTTTATGCAGTTCAACCACTATGTTTATATTAATTCTAGTGCTTAGAGAGTTTTCCGTAATTTGCGGCAGATCTCTCATTTAGCCATTTCTCATTTTTCTCTCCATTCTTGCTCTTCCATTCTTTTCTTTTGCTCTTGTGGATTTACTGTAATTTTGCATTACATTACATTTTACATTCAGTTGTTTCCTTTCCAACACGTTCATTCAGCTTATTTCCTAGTTTAGTTGCATTTCCCAGATATATCCACTTCCACTTTATCATGGTATCCATTTCCACTTTATCATGGCGTAATAACTTTTGGCTTAAAGTCAAAATAAGCTTTAAGTCTCGTTTTTCAACCTCAACTTTTCACCTTATTGTGGGTGTTTGGTATTACTAAAATTAATAACTTATATATTGTACCTTATAGAAGAAGTTGCAAATATTTGGAAAATATATTAGCTTATAGTTGAAATAAAAGAAATAGTAATCATAATTTGTAGCATAAGTTGTGAGTGTTTAAAAATGATTATAACTTATTACTAAAAACTAGTAGCAAAAAACTAAAAAATGGTCGAAAAAACTAAGCCAAACACCCCATTGGCATTTTGCCTTTTTGCCTTTTTACCTTTTTGCTTATTAACCTAAAATCATTTTATATATTTTTAGAGCTATCATAGCTTTTATTATGGACATCCATTTTTTATAAAAACTATATTTTTAATACCTACTTGTTGATCGATCAAACGGGATCCATATTAGATATAAAATTAAGTAAAAGTAAATAAAAAAAAATTATAACAACTTCTTTTTAACTTACAGCTTTTTGATTTGAAGCCTTTTTGGCTTTCATTTGGCTTTAAGTCACCCCTAAGATTCACTAAATAAATTTTTTACTTATTTAACTTAAAACAACTTTAAGCAAAAAGCATGTCTTAAAGCTAAGTTGCCAGCCGAGTTGCCAAACGAGGCCTTAAACTCAGTACAATTTTATCCGTTTTTTTCTAGGGAACCAATCAGGGAGTAACTAAAACGAACAGCGAAACAGACCGGATTTGAGATTATTGGCAGTGAATTGAAGAGCTTCTCGCTTCACGGCTTCGGCATTATAGTTCGATTTCAGAGATTGGATCTGTGTGATTCCATTCTTCGCATCCTAAACAAGAGTAAATTAGGTTTTTCAATGCATAAAATGTTCAATTGAATCTTAAATCTACTGAGAATCATTAGATGGAACATAAATATATGTAGATAATACAAATATGAATGGATGTATCGGTATTATGCACATACGTCGTATATCTGATCGAAACATGAAAGCAGCGACTCCATTTCTTCATCGCTTGTTGCCGCCATTTCTTCTTTTCAAACTCACACTCTTATTGTATGTACGCGCATACATCTTAGGCACTGTTTGAGATAGTTTTATGGACTTAGGCACTATTTGAGATAGTTTTTTTTTCTAACTTTTTTTTGTGCTGCTTTTTGTCTTTTTAATTTTTTTATTTTTTAGTTTAAACTTTTTACTGCTCGCTTCGATATAATAAACAAATCTAATAATGTATAATCATCTTGACTAAAATTGAGAAAATTAACTAAAAACGAAAAAAAAAAGAAAAAACTTTGAAGTGGCTTTTTTGTCTTACGTGAAATTATTTTTATTTTTTGATTATTTTTTTTATTTTCTAATTTTTCTTAATGAGATAAATTTAAAAAGTATTATTATTTGAATTAATATAAAAAAATTTCTCTAATACAAAAAAAAATTACATAAAAAAAATTATCCCACACGCTGCCTTAGACTTGAGGTTGGTAGTAAGGACCTCGGACTTAGAGATTTTACTCTCTTCAATATCTCAGGTTCAAAACTTCTTAAATACTATAATATATTTGTTAGTCTATACAAGCATTTGTCTCTAATTTAAGTAGGTTGTATACTAAAACTCATGATGTTAGTTTTAGTATTTAATTTTTTTTATTAATAAAATTAATTTTTTTATTTTATGAAATTTTTAATGAGCAATGCATGTATTTTATTATTTATTTAATATTGTGCGTGAGTGTCTGTTATTCTCCATAGCATTTAATATGGTGGGTAGAGTTCGACTTATACACGAAAAATTAGATTATTAGTCCATGTAAAATATAAGTCTTTGATTCATAGTTTAGATAAAATTTGACATATCATCGATACGACTATAGCACAATATTTTAGTAGTTCTATCTTAATTACGGGGAATGGTAATTGTTTCGACAATTGTTTGTACTCATTGTGTTAGTATATTTTGTGTGTATTGAATAGAACCAAGTTAGAGTAGTTAATTTTATACTGATTTTATAAATTAATTTACACCCCTTGGTTATTATGAGTGCCTATACTCTTAATCCCAAAATAATTATTATTTATGTATATTTAATATTCGTTATTTTAATTCATTAGTGAGTGCGATATTAATTATAAGTTTCTTGTGAGTTGAATAGCAATATTAATTATATAGTAGATATTAATTATTGACAAAATTCACGTCCCTAATAATCGGAATTGATGATACCGCTTAAAGAAATTTTTAAATTTTGACCGAGCCAAACCCAGTAAGTGAATTTTATAATTCGGCAGTCAAATAAGATAAGCGGAAGGGTTTAAGAAATTTTGAAGAAGCCGATTAAATATAATTATAAGTAATTTAATTTAATCGGCGAGTATCTGTAATCTTAACGTGAGAAGAATAAATAAGTATTTAATAATAGGGGCTCGAATGCTACGGTTTTAAGAATAAGGCTGGGAGTACAATTATAATTCTTCAGCGTAATGAATTATAATTTATGTTTTTATGAAATTGCTTCTGGGTTGAGATAAAATTCATAATTATATTGAAAACTTATATCTTATTTACTCAATAAGTCTCTGCTGTAATTTATTTATATGTTGTTATAAAACCTAACTGCCAGATATTCTATATAACGTTCTAGGGTTTTCATGTCTTGTGAATCCAAAGAATAGGCGACTAAATAGGTTTTGAATAATACGATAGATCAAAACCCACACTTTGTTCGTATTTTGTATTCGAAAATACAGTAGAAGGCTTGCGTCGAAAATTTGACTAGAGGTCAAAAATCGCAACAGATCGTTGACTGAAAATTATTGCAAGAACTGAAATCGTCCAACCCGATTTCGAAATGTATAATCTTAAAACTAATTTTGGGAATATTACCGAATTTTATTTTGATTATTAAATATCAAAAGTTTTAATCTGGAACCAGTATCGACGTTTGTCTATTCAGTTATTTTTTTGACTAAAATCATAAGCATAATCTTAGAATATTTGCAGTTTGCCCCAATAATTTGTATCAGGATCGTCTTTGATTATGTATGATTTTATCATGGATTCGAGTAGATTTAGATTGCGCTAAGTTGGTTTTGCAGGCAATTTAATCTCAGTTTTTAATGGTCATTATTTTGCATTTTTGATTGTATAGTTTAATGATTAGTAAATTAATTTTTTAACTAAGAGGGTTAATCATGATAGATTGATTGTAAATTCTTCGGAAGCATAAGTTCAATGTAAAAATAATTATTTTTAAATTTTTAATTCTTGTATTTTTTTTGATTTTATGTAATCGAAAGTCGAAGCAACAAAGAACAATCGAAGTTGAAGAACAACTGAAAAAAATGGAAGAACAAGAAGAAATAAGTTGCGCCAAAACCATGAACATAGCAGCAACATGTAGCAGCTTTGATTCAAGAAACCATGCTAATTCCAAACGGCACCTTCAATGCTTGATTCATGAGGGGATTATATTTTGTGATTGGACATGAATGCATGATTGCTATTAGGATGAACCATGGTTACCTTGAAAACCATCACGTGAAGCCACATTACACCGTGCTTTTGAATTCCATGATAATGTCTCTATGACCAAATGTGTAATTCATGAATCAAGTTTTGTCGATTAGTGCCACATGAATTCTATGATCATAAGGATTGTCAAGCCACGGTCCAATCACCTAAGAACGCTGAATCAAGCCTTCGAAAATTTCACAAAGAAAGTTGCGGCAATGACCAAGCGGTGAACAGGTGCACCGCGCAAGGCGCGCAGCAAGCAGTGCGCATGTGGCGTGCGTGGCTAGGCGGGGGAGGCAACAGTGTTTTAGTGGAACTATGATTTGCAATAACTGAGTTATGCAAAATTTTTAATTGATAGTAAAATTCTAATAGAATCAAAATATTTATTTAATTTTAATTTTAAAAGGAATTTAATTTTAATAAAATATTTTTTTTCGAAATATGTATAATGAAAAATAAAATTAAATTCTTGGTTTTTATTTAAAAGTAATTTTTTAAATAAATAGAATTTATTTAAAAATTAAAATCTTTTGCAACGTATGATTTTTGAAATTATAAATTTATTTTAATTAAACATATTTTATAACCCTAAAAAATATTTTAAAAAATAAATAGGTGAAGAAATTTATTCACAGATAAATCCCGCGGTCTCCATCACCAATTCGTAGGTGATGTAATTAATTTTGTGTGTTGGCATTAGAACCTTCCTCTCCATTGGATGGAATTAATTACGGAATCACCGGTACGGACCTTTTTCAGAGATAATTCTGGGTAAATGTTAGTGTAAATTACTTCTCCATATGAAGGGTTTATTACAAAGCGATTGATTCAGAATTAAATGATGATTTATATTTAGTTATAAAAAATAGTATTCTCTCCATCTGAGTCACTGCTATTATTTATAGGATCAAAACTACATCAGCTATTTAATTTTAGTTGGTAAGGTCTATTATTTAAATAATAAAATTAATAAAAATTAACCTGTCTAAACAAATGATGAATAATAGATATATTTTCCATCGAGACATACTATTCATGGTATACCAGGCTGTTAGCAAATTTTCGTTTAAAATGGTAGAGAGAACCGATTTTAAAATAAAATTTAAAATTTTACACATCATAATTAATGATTTTTAATTATGTAATTTTCAATATTAAAATGGTTTTCAATTCACTCGCGACTATACTAAAAAAAACAAACTTACAGGTCCTAATTAT
>JAULJZ010191894.1:0-20849 GCA_032270985.1 Heliamphora pulchella | reverse complement strand
AGAGAGAGAGAGAGAGAGAGACGCAAAGAGAGATAACAGAGCCAGAGGCGGTGAGCGGCGGCGACGACAAAAATGAACGGCGGCAGCGGTGACGGCCACGGAGGTGGCGAGGGCGTGGCGTCGGGGAGGGGGGTCGTGCGGCATCCTTCCCTCTCTTTGTTTCTTCCTCATTTTTTTTTATTTTTTTATTTTTTTAAAGTGGATTGAGTTGGCAGAGTTGTGGCTGGCGGGTGTGCCTTTAGACTTATCCCTTTTCGAAAGGAGGAAAAGCAAGGGCAAAAAGAACATCCCTAGGGGGCAAAGCAAGTTTCCATTAGATATTGATGTGTCCTCCCTATCTACTCGGATATCCAAAATAGAAATGCTCAAATCATCAAAAAGGCTGCCATGGTTATAGAAACTGAAAGATTAATGGGTTTAAACTATGGGGAAAACCATATAGAAGCACTGAAGAATGCCATTGAAATGGAGTACAATGATGCATTACTAGCAAATGGAGGCTGTGTGGGGGAGTTTGAGTTCTTAACCTAAAAGCTCTATTATGAATGTGCTGTCGTGGAATATCAGAGGGTTAGGGAAGTCTGAGAAAAGAAGTATAATAAGGAAGCTAAAATGCAGTAAACAACCACATATTATTTTTCTACAGGAAACCAAATGGCAAGAGGTGGATTAGAGGAAAGTAAATTCAATATGGGGTAGAGATGCATGTGTTTGGGTAGCAGCCAACTCTGTAGGTGCCTCTGGAGGGCTACTCTGCATATGGGATATGGAGGCTTTTGCTATGACAGAAACAATGACTCATAGGCACTTCATTTTATTAAAAGGCACGCTTCTGCAGTCATTTGAATGTGTGTTAGTCAATATCTATGGCTTGAATGAGGAAGATGAAAGGAATCTGATCTGGGAGGAGCTAAAAAACTTGAAAACCAGATTTAATGTCCCATGGTGCACAGTAGGTGATTTCAATGAAGTAAGATGCATGGGAGAGAGATTGGGCTGTAATAAGTTATCAAGTGGAATGAGATCTTTCAGGAATTTCATTGATGCCGTACAGTTGTGCGATCTACCCCTGCTAGGCAGAAGGTACACTTGGTCTAATATGCAACAAGAAGAAATCTTGGAGGCTATGGGGATCCATTTTGCAGTGGTGGGGGATGTCTTAGGTGTGCCCGAAAACCATTGCAGGCTTGTTTGACTGGTAGATGGGATCAAAATTCTCAAACATCAAAAAGACCCTCTGGATCTGCTACTTCTATGCTATGATCTGGTCCCTCTGGTTGGCTAGGAATGAGACCTTCTTCAGGGGCTCTGATATAGACTGGGTATCCCTTTGCGACCTTGTGAAATTCCGTGTAGCCATGTGGTCCAAAGTTAATGTTGAAGAATTGGCCTTCTCCATCAATGACGTCCTTTATAGGCTCCCTTCTACCACCTCTCTGAAACTAAATAGTCGCAAGAGGTGAGTGTTTGATCTTGGTGTCTGCTGGTCTGTTCCTTATAGCTGGTCTGTCCCTTTTGTCACCTCTCTGGTTTATTGAACAATGCTGGTTTCTTGAGTTGGGTTGGGTTTGGTGGCTGCTGCTAGTGTGCTGATGGTGGTTTTTTTATGAGTATTACTGGTTTTTGCTAGTTTATGATGGTTTGTTGGCTTCTGTTGGTGTTTTGATGGGCTAGGTGTAGGCATTACAGGTATTTTGGGCTATTGACTGCTGTTGGTTTTTGTTGGGCTGTTGTTGGTATACGTTGGGTGTTGGTTGCTGTTGATTCACTGATGGGCTAGCTGTTAGGCTTAGCTGGTGTATGGATGGGCTATGTTGCTGCTGGGTGTGCTGCAATGTTGGTATTTTAGGTTGGGCTGGGTATTGGTGGCTGGTGCTGGTATGTTGTTGCTGGTTTTTGGTGGGTATTGCTGGTTTTTGCTGGGTTGTTGGCTGCTGTTGGTGTTTGTTGGGCTAGCTGTGGACTTTGCTGCACGGATTTTATTGGCACGACTGCTCTGTTTTGGTGGTACTTCCTTGCTGCTAATGGTTTGCTCAGTTTTTTGGAGTTTTTTGGCTGCATCTGCTATTGTTTGTGTTGAGGATCAAGATAGAGATCTACTATTCCCGTCCAAGCTAGTTGAATAGTCCATGGTGGATTCCACGTGTCCCTGCACAAGAAAAGAGTGAGTTACCCACCGGAGACTTTTTTCCGATAGACCCTTTGATGATCAAGTCAGGCAAGAGTTTAAAGAGAAAGAAGGTTGAGAGAATAAACTAGCAGAGTTTTTTCTAATGACAGAGTGCATACCTTTACCTTCTGAAGTGTTAACTTTTTATAGGAAAAAATATATTTGACCTGCTTTGGGAATTCGACTCGACCCGAGCAGGTCAAGTTGTCCTCTCTCTTTCTCTAATTAATACTCAGCTATCAATCCGATGGTGACTTATCATTGTCATCATTATATCTCTCGGCAAGTTCGTTTTGTCATGTCAGGTGGCCCACATGCCCCCAGTCCCTATTTGGGGTAAATCAACCTTCCTTGACACTGAGACTCTAGGATTGGTTCAACTGCTATTGTCCTCTTATCATGAGTACTAACTCTTGATAAGCGTATCACGGGCACAGATACCCATATATTGGGCCCCAAGCTCGGCTTTTGAGGTCTTTTAACACTTGTTGCTCGGCCACCTCTTTTAGAGCTCGGTATCCTCAGGCCAGGCATGTCCTGCTTAGGCCGACCATGAACAACCTTATAGCTGTCACCCTCTAGAGCTCGGCCACCTCTTCTATAGCCCGGCCTACTCAGGCCTAGCATGTTCTGCTCAAGCCGAGCATGTCCTGCTCAGGCCTACCATGAGCAACCTTATAGCTATCGTCTTCTAGGGCTCGGCCACCTCTTCTATAGCTCGGCCTACTCAAGTCTAGCATGTCCTGCTCAGGCCTAGCATGTCCCTGCTCAAGCCAATCACATCCTGCTCAAGCCAAGCACATCCTGCTCAGCCCTAGCATGTCCTGCTCAGCTAATCATGTCCTGCTCAGGCCGACCATGTCCTGCTCATAGCATGTTCTGCTCAAGTCGACCATGAGCAACCTACGAGGTAAAGAATGATGACTAGGAGCTCTGGTGATACCGTACTATACTTTACATGGGATCCAGTTGTGCATGATCAATATCTGACCTCCCTCAATTGCCCCCATCACCTTACTGTTGCTTGGGTCCTCGAGCTACTAGAAGGTGATGAGTCGTTAAATGTGAATCGTCGTCTTCTTATGCCACTTTGATACCTAGCTGGGTTAGGACTTTAAGTGCCTAGCCCAGCCAGGGCATTTGGTACCTAGCTCGAGTTAGGGCTTTTGATTAGCGCCTAGCCAAGTTAGGGCTTTTGATTAGCGCCTAGCCAAGTTAGGGCTTTTGATTAGCACCTGGCCAAGCTAGGGCTTCAGATGCCTAGCTCAAGCTAGGGCTTCCTGTGCCTAGCTCGAGCTAGGGCTTCATGTGCCTATCTCGACCTAGGGCTTAGGGCTTCTTATGCCTAGCTCGACCTAGGGAACTTGGTGCCTAGCTTGAGCTAGGGCTACTGGTGCCTAGTAGCGATTTTTTTCAAATCGACTAGGACTTTTGGTTAGTGCCTAGCCAAGCTAGGACTTCTAGTGCCTAGCTCGAGCTAGGGCTTTTGATTAGCACCTGGCCAAACTAGGGCTTCAGGTACCTAGCTTCAAATAGGGCTTCTTATGCCTAGCTCAAACTAGGGCTTAGGGCTTCTTGTGCCTAGCTCGAGCTAGGGCTTAGGGCTTCTTATGCCTAACTCGAGCTAGGGCTTTTGATTAGTGCCTCGCTCGAGCTAGGGATTTTGGTGCCTAGCTTGAGCTAGCGCTTCTAGTGCCTAATAGCGATTTTTTTCAAACCGACTAGGACTTTTGGTGCCTCAGCCGAGCTACGACTTTCGTGCCTAATAGCGATTTTTTCAAACCGACTAGGACTTTTGTTGCCACAGTCGAATTAGGACTTTCGTGCCTAATAGCGATTTTTCAAACCGACTAAGACTTTTGTTGCATCAGCCGAGCTAGAACTTTAGTTCTCGACCTAGTAGAGAGCCTAGTGGTGATTTTCATTAAGACAACTAGGACTTTTTGTGACTCAGCCGAGCTAGAACTTTGGTGCCTAATAGCGATTTTTTCAAATCGACTAGGACTTTTGTTGCCTCAGTTGAGCTAGGATTTTTGTGCCCAGTAGTGACCTTTTTCACAATTCTCGCTTTAATGATAAAATTTTCTTAGGTTTTGGGCATTCTAAGGTCTTAGAATTGACTTTCCTTCCATATCAGCATCGGTGAAGGTCACATTTCCAGTTGAATACTCGCTACTTGGTCCCTTCCTCTTGCTCAGGTCCTTCTGTCCAAGCTGGGTTTGCATCACCTCTCTTTGTGGCTGCTTCCCAACTGCTAGTCCTTATCTCATTCGTTGTCCTAACCTTATAGCTATCGTCCTCTAGAGCTCGGCTACCTCTTCTATAGCTCTGCCTGCTCAGGTCTGGCATATACTGCTCAGGCTAGCATGTCCTGCTCAGGCCGAGCATGTCTTGCTCAGGCCGACCATGAGCAACCTTATAGCTGTCGTCCTCTAGAGCTCAGCCACATGCTCTACTTGGGCCGCGGCCTGCTGCTCCGCCCTGGTTTTTTCTTTGTTGATGAACCGCTCGAGGCATCCAGCCTTTACCTGATCTTTGAGGAACTTCTTGAATTTTTTGTAATTCTCCATCATGTGTCCATGATCCTTGTGATAGGAGCAGTGCATTTTATCATTCCTTTTTCTTGGGTCCCCGAGCATCTTCTGGGGCCAGACAAACCATGGTTTATCCTTGATCTGGGGAAGGAGTTTGTAGATGGGTTCCTTGAACACCGTGTTAGCCACTTCATAGCTGGTCTCTGGCTCTTCTCGCTCTCTTTCTCTCCAAGGGTTCTTCATGACCTTGTCTTCCTTCCTATCAGCTCGGGTCTCATTTTGGGTTGCCTGCGCAGGCACCTCATTGGTTGCTTCTCCCATATCCTCCTCCACCTTCGTGTACTGCTCAATCCTTAGCATTAGCTCGACTATGCCTTGAGCTGGCCTCTTAGTCAGTGAGTGCCTTAGTTTATGGGTTTTGTCCAACCCGATCTTGAACGACGCTACAGCAATTTTCTCATTACAGTTGTCAATATCGTTGAATGTCTCCCAATAACACCGAGCATATGACCTTAGGCTCTCGCTCTTTGCCTTCTTAAGATTGAGAAGGGAGTCAACTTCCATTGGTTTCCTACTATTGGTTATGAACCTTGTTACAAACAGCACGGCCAGCTATTTTCAGCTCCCACCTGACCCAGCCGGCAACTTGTCAAGCCACCATAATGCTACCTCGCCCAAGCTGGAGGGGAATATCTTGCACATGAAGGCATCATTCCCATTCCAAAGGGCCATCATTTGTCTGAAATGTCTTATGTGACCCATAGGGTTTGTCTTTCCATCGTAGAGGTTGAACTTTGGAGATTAAAACTTCTTGGGTGGGTTACCCCGTCCACTTCCCTTGTGAAGTGGAAAGCCAATATTTGCTCCAATGTCCTCCGTGCAACATCCTTAGCTGATCTTCTTGAGGATGGCTGCAGCCTCCCTTCGAGCTAAAGGTGGAGCCACTGCTTCAGGTCTTCCTTCTCGTTATTGCACCCGAGCTCTTGCACAGCCTGGCGTTCTGCTACTCTTAGGTGTACCGCTGGTGCGTGAGTGTTACTAGAGGCTTGTGTCTGGTTTTGCCTCCTTCTCTTTGAGCCCGACACACATCTCCTATTTGAGGCCTCCTCTCGCTGCTCAGATTGAGGTTTCCTCCTTCCACTGTGATTGGCCTGAGGTCGATCAAGGTCTCTTCTTGGGTTATAGTTGGACCGCTAGTGGTCTGATTGAACTCCTGGTGAGCGTTGCCAATTCATGCAAGTCCTCACCTCATAGAGCTCTCGTTAGAGCCTGACCAGCTGCTGGTCTTTCCTTTTCAGTTCGTCTTGGTATTCCTTCACCACCTACTGCATCGAGTAGCGAGGTGGGTAGTCCCCTTCAGATGGAGTGGTTTCGAGCATGGGATTGCTCTCTTCTCTGATTGACCCTAGACCCACTAATGTGGATTTTGGAGTGCACAAGAAGTCTCCTTCGATGGTGAGTTGCATGTGATGCCTCCGCGCTCGGTGCGCGTTACTCTCTCAGCTCTTCATAGGCGTGGTAGCCCCGGCAAACCATTGAGTCGTTCTTAGTATCTTTCCCACAGACGATGCCAAATTATAGAGGATCAAGATAGGGATCTACTATTTTCGTCCAAATTGGCTAAATAGTTTGAGGTGGATTCCACGTGTTCTTATACAAGAAAGGGATGAGATTCCTACCGGTAACTTTTTTTCAGTAGACCCTCTGATAATCAAGTCAGGCAGGGGTTTACAAAAAGAGAAGGTTGAGAGAGTAAACTAGCAAAGTTTTTCCTAGTGAAATAGAGTGCATACCTTTACCTTCTAGAGTGTTAGCTTTTTATAGAAAAAATATACTTGACTCGCTTTGAGAGTTCGACCTGACCCGAATAGATCGGGTTGTCCTCTCTTTATCTGATTAATACTCAACTGTCAATCCGATGGTGACTTATCATTACTATCATTATATCTCTCTACAAGTTCTTTTTGTCATGTCAAGTGGCCCACATGCCCCTAGTCCCAATTTGGGGTAGGTCAACCTTCCTTGACACTCAGAATCTAAGATTGATTCAACTTCTACTGTCCTCTTATCATGAGTACTAACTCTTGATAAGTGTATCATGGGCACAGATACCCATATATTGGACCCCAAGCTCACCTTTCGAGGTCTTTCAACACCTATTGCTCGGCCACCTCTTCTAGAGCTCGGCATACTCAGGCCGAGCATGTCTTGCTCAGGCTGACCATGAGCAACCTTATAGCTGTCACCCTCTAGAGCTCGGCCACCCCTTCTATAGCTCGGCTTACTCAGGCCTAGCATGTTCTGCTCAGGCCTAGCATGTCTTGTCTCAGGCCTAGCATGTCCTGCTCAGGCCAAGCACGTCCTGCTCAACCCTAGCATGTCCTGCTCAGCCTAGCATGTCTGGCTCAGGCCGACCAAGTCCTGCTCATAGCATGTCCTGCTCAGGCTGACCATGAGCAACCTTATACGAGGTAAAGAATGATGACTAGAAGCTCTGGTGATGTCGTACTATGCTTTATGTGGGATCCAACTGTGCATGATCAATATCCGACCTCTCTCAGTTTGTAATTTGATGCATTGTGATGCTCCATAAAACTTAGTAATTGCTTTGAGCTTTGCTTCTATTTTATGCTCGATCTGGTATTTTTGGTCTTTGCTAATCTTTTGGTGGGTTATGCATCTGTGGATAATGTTAGTCCCTGGGTTATGGATCTTTTGGCTGGTTTCTTGTTTGATGGCTGGCTTTGGCTTTGATGATTGCTTTGTTGTTTCCTTTGCTCGGTGGGTTGTTGGCTGCTCTGTTGTTTGGCAGTGGTTTGTTGCTGTTTGTTGGTGGTTATTTATCCTATTTTGGTTCCTACTGGGGGCTGCTGTTTAGGGTGTTTGAGGCTACTGTGGTGCATTAATGGGTGCTGAATGTTGCTGTGGTCTTGGTAGTGACCCTGCTAGGGAGGTTGCTGTAGGCTAAAGGGTGTAGTGCCTTGACAAAGAGAGGTTCAGAATCAAGCGATTCCTGTTGGGTCTTGCTTGTTGAAGCTGCATGCTCTGTTTTGTTGCTGGTTTGTTTGCTGAGGATATTGTTAGGTTTGGCTGCCTTTGGCTTAGGGGAGGCTGATTGTCAGTGGGCTTTGCTGAGGTCTTTTGGGATGCTTTCCATGCAATTTTGGGACCTTTTGCTTTCTTAGAGTTATATGTCTGCAGTCTTCCATCTATGTTCTTACTCTGGTGGGTTGGACTCTTGTCAATCTTGGGATTTTTGTACTCCTTGAGGAAGTTTGATACATCTTTGTGGGAGTTCTTCCATTTAAGATGCTACTCTTCCTCTTTTATAGAAAAATTTTTCTTCTTTGCCGATACAAAAAAACAAATTTAGAAACAACACAAATCGTCTTGGTTAGTATTATCTACGATAACTCGCAATATATAAACAGTTTTTTACAATTGTTTTTAAGACAACATTTAATGCAAGTGAATGGGTCGTTAGTGACTATAGGTGCAAGTTCAAGTCGGAGATGGTAGATGTGGCATCGTAAATCATTTTATTTTTAGGCAAGGGTCGTGTTTGAGTATTTATTTTTATAGGAAAAAGAAAAGTAAAAATAAAAATGAAGTCGCCACTTAGTTTTTAAGAAAAATAAAAATAGCCACGGTCTGCATTACCATTAAAAAAAAATTTTGAGGGATAAGGTACGAAATGGGAAAAGTGTTAGACACCATTTTCACCCAACCATTAAGTTGGCCTCTAATTTATTATATTCGGTTCTTATTGTAAACTTTTTAAAAGTAGCAAATATAGCATAGTATATTAAAGAGAGTCCATACAAAAGCAAACAAGAAAAATAAAAATCATATGTAGAAGAAAAGAAAGTCCTAAGGATCATGTAGTATAGTTCTCGTATCTAATATGCTGCATTTATTGTTAGATAAAAATAAAATAATCACAAAAAAATGAAGAAATCCCAACTAATAGAAAAGAAAATCCAAAAGGGGCATGCTGTAGAGTTTTTAGACATTTCATATTGCATTTGTTATCAAGCAAACGCAAAATAAATATCATAATAGATACTAGATTAACAAAAGCAGCGCGACCGTAGCAACCAAAGGTTGTGGCTGTAGCAAAATAAGATCAAAACATCACGATTGTGACCAATAAAAATTGCGGCCGTAGCAAAATAGAAAGTTAAATATGCGGTCGTAACAATAAAACAACGCAACCGCCACGAACACAAAACAAAAAATCCTAAAGGTGCGTGTTGTACAATTTCTGTCTATCATGCTGCATATAAGATCAAACAAAGACTAGAAATAATTCTGAAACATGATTCTCAAATTTTTCATTACTGAATAAACAGAAAACTCACGACCGTGGCAACTAAAAGTTGCAGCCGTTATGAAATACAAACTAACTTTACGGCCATAACAACCAGATATCACTACCGCTACAAATAGAGAGCATTTTATTACAGTAATGGCAACCAGAGGTTGCAGCCGCTACAAACAGGTAAATACATGTCACGGCCGCAGCAACTAAACATTGCGGTCGTGACAACTAATAACAACATAATGATTTTTTGAGTGTACAGTATGTGAATTAATTCAAATGTGCAAAAAATATATTGTTTCACATTCAACAGAACATATCTTACATACTTTTTTGCACAAGATCACCAATATTACTATTGTTAGAAAAATTTTCCCAATGTCTTGTTTTCGCCTCGTTTGGCAAGTCTGTGACACAATCAGTGTATTTACCTTCTTGATTATTTATTTGTCGATATGATGCACGTTTGTCTTTGAAAGTGTATTTTTATAGAGTTGAATAGAAAGATACAATCAATGGTTCCCAAGTCTTGACCTCTCTGCAACAGCTTTTTGATCCTTGACTGCCATAATTGCTCGATCGGTCTAAAGACCACTCGAGCGGTCTATCTCAAGACATACTTATGTTTTAAGTAGGGTTAGCAGCCTTTTTTCTATATAATCCAATTTAGGCAATTATAGTTTTTGAGCGTTTTATTTTTTGTTTTGAGAGGCTGCTACTGATCTGAGGGGGAGTGCTTTTGTGCAAGAATTGACGATTCTATGTGAGGTTAATACATCTAAAGATCATCGTCAAATCTTCATCTTCATCATCGCATCCATTGCTTGAGAGGATTCTCAAGTCACAAAGTCCGGAGGAGAATTCCAACTGTAAGCAAGCACAGAATTAGCACACGAGGATTCGACAAGAAGACGAGTAGCATTAGATTGAGGATTCAACTGGTTTTGTAAGATGTTTATTATAACCAATACTTATTTAGTGCTTGTTTTTTTTGGACTAGGATACTTAATAAAAAGTAACTTAGATAGAATAAAATAATCCTAAACAAAATTTAACCAAAAATAGAAAATATTAAGCCCAAACAAAAACAAAATCCAAAATAATCAAAAATCTGGCCAAACAAAGCCTAACCGAAACATCACGTAGCTAAAACAAATCAAAAATTACAGAGAAGGAAATGGGGAGAGAGAGTACTGAACCGAAATAGGAATCGAAGGTGTCGGGGCATATTGGCAGCGACAGTGATGGTCGGCTAGGGCATCGCCGATGGTGGTCGGTGCCGATGGTGGTTGGCGATGAGATTGGCAGCTTTGGTGGTTGGGGTCGGCGAGGCTAGCGGCTGACGGTAACTCTCATTTCTCTCTCTTTTTTTCTCTTCTTTTTCTTCTCACTTGTGCCGAAAACCTCTCAAAGTTTTCTAATTTATACTTGTTCTAGCCCCAATCGAACATTGAATTTACAAATTAAGGGTGTTGATTCGTCGATTCAATGAATGGGGGTTAATTCGTCGATTCAATGAATGAGGGGATATCAATCCCCCTTTGTCCGTCGGTTGCAATTCCAGCCCCATTCAAATAATAGTAATTTATTTAATTTTATTTATTTATTTATTTATTTTTATTTTTATATTTTTCGACTTGTTATGTAGTCTCGTGATTTTTACCCTTGTTGGGGTTTTCCACGTAAAAATTCATCTGTCTCGTCATGTGTTGAATGTGTTAATGTGTTGGTGTGATTTTTATCTCATTAGTGATATCAAACTATCAAGTTTTTAGTTGCATATTAAAAATTGAATTTTTTATTGGTATCAGAGCAGGCTTTTACTTGATCCTTGTTGCTTTGTTCGATTTGCTCATATGAATTTCTTGAAAGAAGATGCTTTCACTGGTAGACCTCATCTTCTTGATGAGATTAATTATCCATTCTGAAAAGTTTGGATGACAGCTTTTCTTAAGTCTATTAATGAGAGGGTGTGGCTAGCTATGACTAAGGGGTGTGCTTACCCAACCATGACGATTAATGAGAAAAGTGTCCCTAAGCCTTCTGCTAAATAAGATAGGACTGATTTTGAAAATGCCGAGTAGAATAGTATAGCTATGAACGCTATCTTTAGCAGGGTTACTCAAGAGGAATTTCATAGAATAAGTACTTGTGACTTAGCTAAAGAAGCGTGAAAAATATTGAAAATCACTCGTGAAGGAACGCAAACGGTAAAAATCTCTAAACTTCAACGTCTTACCACAACTTCTGAAACTCTATGTATGAAAGAAGATGAGAAATTTGATGATTTTTATGCTAAGTTAAGTGACATAGTTAATACTTCATTTAATCTTTGTGAAAAGATTCTTAATTTAAAAATTGTTCAAAAAATATTGAGATCGCTTCTCGAACGTTTTCAACCAAAAGTCACTGTAATAGAGGAAAGTAAAGATATTGACTCTATTACAGTGGAAAGCTTGGTTAGAAACTTACAAACGTATTAATTAAATTTTTAAAATCGTAAATCTTTAAAAAACCTGGCTTTTACTTCAACTCAAGGGTTTGCTAGTGACTCTAATGACGAATTTAATCCTGAGATAATAGCAATGTTTGTCAAAAAGTTTAAAAAATCTTGGAAAAACAAAAAGTCGAATCAAGATGACAAATCTCAGAAGAGATTTGGGAATGATAAACCTAAGAATGGTCTAAAACTCTTTAACAAAAAGGAGTAAAAATCTCAAAATTCTGGTCTCCAGTGTTATTAGTGCAAAGGTTTTAGGCACATTACTCAGGAATGTCCTAACAAGATGAAAAAGAAGCAAAAAGTGTTTACTGTTACGTGAAATGATGAAAGAGAACCTGAATTGAGTGATGACAATGAGGACCAATATGATGATAATAATGTCATAGCCTTTGTTGCTTCAGTTCACTCTGAGGCAAGCGACAATGACATAAATGAACTAGTAAATGAAGATGACAGATGATGAGACTATTCAAATTGTTGAAGGAGAAGATAGTGACACTCTCCAAGTTGCTTACGATAAGCTTTACAAGGAGAATTATGTGTTAATCAAAAAATGTGCCAAGCTTGTATTTCAACTTAAAACCTGTGAAAGTGAGAAAAAAAATCTTGTGCAAGAGCTTCTATTTGCTCAAGCAAAAGAAGAAGACCTGAAAAATGAATTAAATATCATGTGCATTAACTTGAAAAACTGTAAACAAGATAAAGAAAGGTTTATGCGATTGAATGATGATAAGTCTGCTAAAATGTCTGAGTTAGAATGTCATATCACTGATCTTAAAAAGCAACTGAATCATGCTAATGCTACTCTCAAGCGTTGGAATGCAGGGTCACGTGCTTTGGATGGACTTCTTGGTGATCAAAAGGCGTCTTGTGACAGAGCAGGTTTAGAATTTGCAGGTACATCAAATCAATCCACAGGAAAACAAAAAGAACAAGCAGCCTCGACATTTGTGAAAGCGAAGCAAGTAGATGAGGTGAAAGGCAAGAAAGAAGTGACTTTTACTAAAGTGAAGACATAAGGAACGAGTACGATAGGTAAGGCCACCTTTCAATGGGGCGAGGTAAAAAAGCCTAATTCTGCCCCTATCTGTCAACATTGCGGTATATTGGGTCATATTCGTCCTTATTACAAGCTTCTACAACGCATGCCAATAACTGATAGGAAGTTTGTTCCCATTTGTCATTACTGTGGAGTGAGAGATCATATTAAACCACATTGCTTCAAATTGCATGACATGTCTCATTTGAGTTATCTTGTTCAGTTGATAGATCGTCTTTACCTAAGGCTCCTATAATACTTTTAAAAGAGTCTGCTCCTATGAAAACTAGGAAAGTCTGGGTTCAGTCTAAAGCACTAAAAGTCTATGTGGTTCAGACTGCTATGAGAGCTCAAAGTTCACACATGTGGTATCTTGACAGTGGTTGCTCTCGACATATGTCAGGGGGCAAGTCTTTGTTTACCTCTTTAGAGTCATATAACGGTGGGATGGTGACTTTTGGGGACGAAAATTCCACAAAAATCATAGGAAAAGATAGTATTTCTTCTCCTGGACTTCCCAAATTGGAAAATATTCTTTTGGTTGACAGTTTAAAGGCAAATATGTTAAGCATCGGTCAGATGCACGACACTCATCATGAAGTGTATTTTTCAAAAGATAATTACATTATTTTAGATAAGAAAGGTAAAATAGTCATGCATGGTGTTAGAACGTCTGATAATTGTTATGGCATTAGCCCTTTAAATGCTGAAACTTGTAATTCTGCCAAAATAAATGATGCTAAATTGTGACATCGGAGGCTTAGACATGCTAATTACAATGATTTCACTAAGATTGCCAATAAATAGTTAATTAGAGGAATTCCAAAATTGGAAAGTCAATTGAGTCATGTCTGTGGTGCTTGTTAGGTAGGTAAACAAACCAAAGTTCCACATAAGAAGACTGATAGTTTAGGCACCAAAGCTCCTCTGGAGCTGATTCACATGGATTTGATGGGACCAACGAGGACAAAAGTTTAGGAAAGAAAAAATACATTTTTTGTGGCTGTGGATGATTTCTCTCAGTTTACTTAGGTTAATTTTTTGAAAGAGAATTCTGACACGTTCTCTATTTTCAAAACTCTTGTCTTTAAACTTCAAAATGAAAAACCCAAGTCCCACAATTCTGTTATCCACATTCGGTCTGATCATGGTAAGGAGTTTGAAAATTCTAAATTCACTTCATTTTGTGAGGAGTTGCGTATATATCATGAATTTTCTACGCCGAAAACTCCTCAGCAAAATGGGGTAGCTGAAAGGAAAAATCGGGTTCTTCAAGAACTGGCACGGGTCATGTTACATGATAAGAAGGTTTCACAACATTTTTTAGCAGAAGCAGTGAATACTGCATGTTATATAATTAACTGTGTCTACCTGAGACCAGGAACTTTTCACACACCCTATGAACTCTAGAAAGGAACGAAGCCAAATGTCAAGTACTTTCGGACTTTTGGTAGTTAATGCTATATTTTTCGGGATAGGAAACAGCTAGGTAAATTTGACTCCCGTAGTGATGAGGGGATCTTCTTAGGCTACTCCACAAATACTCGTGCATATAGAGTTTTTAATAATAGAACATCTATTGTTATGGAATCTATAAACGTGGTAATTGATGATAAATTGATTTTTACACCTGTTGATGCTGATTTTCCTATCTCAGGAAAACTCATTGAAGAATCGAAAGTTGGAAAAGCTGAAAGTCAGTCTACACTAGAAGGACATTAAGACCCCACTGAGAAGACTCCCACAAGTGTGAAATGGGGAACTCAAGTGCAAGAATTAGAACCCAAAGGTTCTCAAAAGAAAGGTTTGAAACCCTCTACGAAGATAAAGCTCAATCATCCAGTAACTTAAGTTCTTGAAGAAGTCACAGATAGGATGCGGACTCGGCGTCAAATGCGAGATGAGGTAACGTATATGTGCTATGTGTCATTAATGAAATCAAATAATGTCAATAATGCCTTACTTGATGAATGTTGAACTAATGCCATGCATGAGGAACTAGAACAATTTACTAGGAATAATGTGTGGGAACTAGTCCCTCGACCTTCTGACAAAAACGTCATTGGCACAAAATGAATATTCAAGAATAAAACAAATGAATTTGGTGAGGTGATTAGAAATAAGGCTAGATTGGTTGCACATGATTACACTCAGGTTGAAGGCATTGACTTTGATGAGACCTTTACCCCAGTGGCTCGTCTCGAATCGATTAGAATTCTGTTTGCCATTGCATGCAAGCTTCACATTAAATTGTTTTAAATAGATGTGAAAAGTGCTTTTTTAAATGGTGATCTTAAAGAAAAGGCATATGTTGAGCAGCCAAAAGGATTTGTTGACCCATCTTTGCCTAATCATGTTTTGAAACTGAGAAAAGCACTTTATGGGCTGAAACAGGCTCCCAGAGCTTGGTACGATAGGTTAATAGCATTTCTGTTAGAAAAAGGTTTTTCTAGGGGTGGCATTGACAAAACCTTATTTATCTACACTCAGACCCATGATATTCTTGTAGCTCAGATATATGTCGATGACTTAATTTTTGGGTCTACTGGTGACACATTAGTGAAAGACTTTTCAACAGAAATGAGCAATGAATTTGAAATGAGCCTAATGGGTGAACTGAACTATTTCTTAGGGCTTTAGGTCAAACAATCTGAATCTGGCATGTTTATTTCTCAATCCAAGTATGTTAGGAATCTAATCAAGAAATTTGGTCTAGAAAATTCAAAATATGCCCGAATTCTAATGAGTGTCACCACTAAGCTGTCCAAAGATGAGTCTAGCAAACCTGTTGACCAGACCATGTACCAGAGTATAATAGGCAGTTTGTTGTACTTAACTACGAGTCGGCCTGACATTACTTTCAGTGTTGGGGTAAGTGCTAGATATCAAGCTAGTCCCAAAGAGTCTCATTTGCAGGCTGTGAAACGTATCATCAAATATGTGAATGGGGCTTTTGGGTATGGGATTTGGTTTACCTATGATACGACTGCTGAAATCGTCGATTTTTCTGATGCTAAATGGGCTGGGAGTGTCGATGATAGAAAAAGCAGCACAGGTGGGTGTTTTTACAAAGGAAACAATCTTGTCTCCTGGCATAATAAAAAGCAAAATGCCATCTCTCTTTTTACAACTGAAGCTGAATACATAACAGTTGGAAATGGTTGCACTCAGCTTCTATGGATGACGCAAATGTTGTCTGATTACAATTTTGAACAGAGTCCTATTGTGTTGTATTGTGACAACATCAATGCTACAAACATGTCTAAGAACCCTGTTCAACATTCTCAAACTAAGCACATTGATATCCATCATCACTTTATTCGTGATTTTGTTGAAGATGGCACAATTGTTCTTGAGCATATAGACACTGAGTTCCAGCGAGCAGACATTCGAACTAAATCTCTTGACCATTCCCAGTTTGAGTTTCTCCGAACACATGGTATGAAGTGCTAAGTACCATTCTGTAAATTTATGAATCTATATATTTGCTCTGTTTGATCTTACATCCGGAGGCTTGCTGTTTTCTTGGTGGTATTGGTCCAATCATATAGCTATTAAAATACATTCGGATCCTATTCTATTTTGTACACATTTGTATGTCTACAGTAGTCAGGTTTTCCATATATTGAATCACATGGTATTTGAGTTCTGACTCAGTATCAGTTCTCTTTGATTGCATAAAATGACTTGTTGACAACTCCTACATTCTCTAAAGGTTAATTTCACTCTGATCTGGGCATAATATAGTTTGGTTGCTTGAGAAAATAGCTACCTATGCGGACCATATCTTTTCATACGTACTAGTGTATAGCCACCTCGGTTTGAGTGCCAATATCTGTTTTTATCTAAGAAAATGGCTACCTATGCGAACCTTGCTTTTTCGTTCGTATTAGTGTGAAAGCCGACTTTTCATTCAAATTATCTTGAAAAGGTTAGTTCTGGAAATGGCTACCTAAGCGTGCCTTGCTTTCTCGTCCGTCTTAGTGTGGCAGCCGCCAGAGGAACTATGCTTAAATTTTTATTTTGCCTAGATAAAGGGGGAGTTTATCTGACGAGCATGTTTGTGTTGAAATGGGATCATTATGTGTGACTTTGGCTATCTAATCTGTTTAAGAATCTCGCATTGACTGGTTCGATATGTGACAAAACAGAGTACCCATGTTCAAATCAGTTCACACACTCACATGCTATCATAGAATTCATTCTGAATGTATTTCATTTTGTATATGAGTGAGCTTAGTCACATAGATTGCTAGCTTTGCTTCTGGGTGTGTAAATTAACATTACTTTCATATAGAGTGGATTTAGACTCAATACTTATTTCTTCTCTAGTGTGTCTTTCCTCGCAAAAAGTTTTTTGTTTTTCTCTATTCTTCTTATTGTTTTTGGGTGTGTCTTGTGTTTGGTCCTTTGTGATGTCACCTCTCGCTTCACCGCTCGAGCTTTGTATCGAGCAGTCTTTAGTTCTTCTCGATTCTTCTGTTTACAGTTCTTAATGCCAAAGTCTGTTTTACACAGCCCAATAGATCGCTCGAGCGGTCAATCGAGCGGTCTTTGTCTCCTCTTGGTTTCTCTAGTGTCTCTTTTGTTTCTTTGCCACAAAGAGGACAGCGCTCAAGAGGCCTAAAGACCGATCCAGCGGTCTTCACGCCTCAGATCTTTTCAAATTTGCTTCGAGGGTTTCCTGGGTTATTTGTTTTGTGTCTCGCTCTCTCTCCTCTCTGTGCCGGTGCTATTCTCTCGTGTTTTTTCCTTCTCAAGCTCTCAGCTTTCGAGGATCTCTACGTGGTTTTCTCATCTCTCTGGTATGTTTTCTCTTCCTTCCTCTTCTTCTCATTGTTTAGGGTTCGTTTTTTTTTTTTTTGGATTTTTCTTTTTTTTTTTGGTTAATCGTAGGGTGAGGTGTTGGCTTTCTATCATTTCTATGTTTAGAAGTTGTTTTCTTTGCCTTTTCTCATTTTTTCTCGCTCATAATTTTTTTTTTGTGTGTTTGATTTTTTGTTTTTGTTTTCTCTCCCATTTTTTTTCTTGACCTCCCGTGTCATGGTTATGTTGTGTTGGTTGAGGGATGCTTGCTATACCCATCTATTGTGGTCTTGTGATCCTAACCCTAGCATCATGCCCCCCAAGTATCGTGCCAAATCCACTACCCCAGGCAATGTTATCGAGCTTTCTCGTCAGTTTCAATCTAAGGCTTCTCTTAAAACCTTCCTGGAGTCCTACGCCAAGCGTCCGGTCCTTTTAGAACGGAGCGTGGTTCTTCGGGATTTTTTCGATAATCCCATCATTGCATCGTTCCTCGCCCTTAAGTGGAAGTCCTTGTTATCTTTTAATTCATCTCTTTCAGTCAATCTGTCTCTGGTCCAAGAGTTCTATAACTCTCTCGTTGAGCAATCCTCTGAGATTGACTCTTTTTCTGGTCATGTCCGCGAAGTTGATTTCACAATCACTCCGGACACTCTTGCGTCCTGACTCGGTCTTAAGTCTCGACCAGTTAACGTCATCTTTCCTCGCTTATCTTTCTTTCATGAGGAATCTTCTGATTATGGCCTTACCGCTTCAGGTATTTGTGGTTCTCCCCGTTCTTGGGTTGCGGGCATCCTGATCCCTCAACATGATCTTACCTCCGATTATCACCTTCTCAATCTCATCATATGTGCCAGCATTGCTCCTAAAGGCCACACTCTGAGATTTCCCAGTCTCACGGTTATCTGATGTGGGCTATTGCAAATCGCAAATCTCAAATCTGTTGATATCAGTCTTGTCATGTTTTATGCTCTTGTGAGAGTGGTTGATGGAAAATCTTCGCTTGGTCTTTCCTTTGGTTTCTTTATCACCCAATTTCTCTGCTCCCTTCATGTCCCAGAATATCATTCTGGTGCCCATTTTGAGGAGCCTTTTTTTCTCTATAAACCTATTTCCAAAACCACCCTTAAATAGAGCTCTTCCCATATTCCTAAGGTCTCCCCCACTATAGGTACTTCTGGGTCTGGAGCTACTGATCCGGAGGAGCTGGGTCTCGACCCCGAGGTTGATCTTCCCCTAGAGCCCGAGGTTTTTGATCGTTTGGCTAGACTAGAGGCTAAGGTCGGTTTGATACGAGATGATGTCAACCTTTTCCGTGCGGATGTCCAAGGTGTCATTCAACATAAGCATGCCATCTGGCAAGAGCAGCAGGAGTTCATGGCCTTTGTTTGTACTCGTCTCCCACCGTCTCAGTGACTTATGTGCCTCTCCTTGGCAATTCAGTGCCAAATGGGGAGATTTAGTTATTTTTGACACTTCAGTGCCAAAGGGGGAGATTTAGTTATTTTTGACACGTTTTGCTACACTTTTGGTATACTGGTATAGTGACATGGCACTGTTCTTTTGGTTACTCTTGGATATGGATACATTTTTTGTGGTATAGTTGGGATGGATATGGATACATTTTTTTTATAATTGTTGGTAGCTTGGCATGGATATATTTTTTGTTGGTCTAATTGGTTTGGCTATATGATGAGTTCTTACTGTTGTTAGCTAGCCATGTTTCTTTGATATACTTGTGATACTCTGATCTTGGATTCTTGATACCCTATTCTCTTTGGATATCTCTGTGGCCATTTTTTTTATGCCAATTGCATTCATGTTGTTTTTGTCACAGAATTGTCAAATGGGGAGATTATTAGGAATCTTTTCCCAATGTCTTGTTTTTGCCTCGTTTGGCAAGTCTCTGACACAATCAGTGTATTTATCTTCTTGATTATTTATTTCTCCATATGATGCACGTTTGTCTTTGAAAGTGTATTTTTGTAGAGTTGAACCGAAATATGCAATCAATGGTTCCCAAGTCTTGACCTCTCTGCAACAGCTTTTTGCTCTTTGACTGGCATAACTGCTCGATCAGTCTAAAGACCACTTGAGCACTCTATCTGAAGACATACTTATGTTTTAAGTAGAATTAGAAGCCTTTTGTCTATATAATCCAGTTTAGGCAATTGTAGTTTTTGAGCGTTTTATTTTTTGTTTTGAGAGGTTGCTACTGATCTGACGGGGAGTGCTTTTGTGCAAGAATTGATGATTCTATGTGAGGTTAATACATCTAAAGATCATCGTCAAATCTTCATCTTCATCATCGCATCCGTTGCTTGAAAGGATTCTCAAGTCACAAAGTTCAAAGGAGGATTCCAACGGCAAGCAAGCACAGAATTGGTGCACGAAAATTCGGCAAGAAGAGGAGTAGCATTAGGTTGAAAATTCAACAGATTTTGTAAGACGTTTTTTGTAACCAATATTTATTTAGTGCTTGTTTTTCTTAGACTAGGATTAGTCCCGTAATTTTTACCCTTATTGAGGTTTTTCACGTAAAAATTCACGTGTCTCATCATGTGTTAAATGTGTTAATGTGTTTGTGTGATTTTTATATCATTAGTGCATATCAAACTATCAAGTTTTTAGTTGCATATTAAAAATTTCTTTTTTAACTATTTTTATCAAATTTTTGCTATATCCCACAACCAAAACAAGAGCTTATGCTTGACATGAACAAATACAGGAACAATGAAAGAAAATTAAAACTCATAAATAATAACCCTAATCGTAACAATCCCCATGAGAGAATAAATAGGGGTTAAGAAGTGTTACAATATTTTATGGTGACCTAAAAAGAGTGAAAAACTTGCGAGCTTTTTCTCAAGTATATATCATGAATCGTATCAGCAAACTAGTCGTACTCCAAAAATCCAACAGTATTTTGAACTTGACTCGTGAAGGGTGAATATAGTCTTGAAAAATAAGGGTCGGGTAGTATATTGGGTGAGTATTTAATTCAGCAGGGTATCGGTTCCCCAAAAATCTCCTTTTTTTCTCTCTAAAAAATGACGCCTATTTATAGGCATTAGGATAACACCGAGCTCCTCTAGTATGTTGTCATATGTCCAAAAAGCATGAATGATGCATTCACGTACAACGAACCTCGCTGCTATGATGAAAAAAAGTACGAACCGTGATGGCCATGACATCCAAAGGTCACAGCCGGTTCTGAGATCAAAGAACTATAACGACCGTGAGAAACAAAGTTCACAGTCAGTTGTAGGATCGAAACACTAAAATGGCCGTGAGGTTTTTGAAGGATAGGAGTGTTTTCTTGGGTTTTGAGTCGAGTTCTTGATTCCGTAATCGCTTGGAGATAATTTTTGGCGTACTTCCATACATTTTCATCATTGGAGATGTTAGCCCAAGAGCTTCTTAATTTGATTTTGATGATTTTCATAATTCATTTTCTAAGAATAAATGTCTTTAAA
>JAULJZ010191893.1:0-45114 GCA_032270985.1 Heliamphora pulchella | reverse complement strand
TGACCCCTACTGTCCCTGTCTCTGCGTGTCTCGTTCAGAGTATCCTCCACTTTCATAGCAGTCTCCACCAGCTCTGTGAAGACCTGCATCCTGAACGCTGCCACTCTGTCTCGGATAGTGGGCCTCAAACCCTTCTCAAACCGTTTTGCACGAAACTCAACAGTAAGCACAATCTCCTGTGCAAATCTGGATAGACTAGTAAACTCAGCCTCATACTCAAGCATTGTCATCATCTCCTGCCTCAGAAATAAGAAGTCCTTTTTATAACGATCTCTCAGAGTCGCTGGAAAGTATTTCTCCAAAAATACCTTCGTGAATGCATCCCAGGTGCCTACCACTGTGGTCTTAGTGAACTTCCACAACATGTGAGCACTCCCACTCAGCTGGAAGGTGGCACATATAACAATCAAATCATCTTCCTCAATCTGAAGCGAATGCAGGATCCTGGTAACCAGCTCCAGCCACTCAGTGGCAACCGTCGGATTGGGATCCCTAGAAAAGGTAGGAGGGTCCAGACGGCAAAACTCATGCATCGTAATCATTGACCTCGGCTCAGGTACACTCTCTCTACCCCTAGTGGCCTCAACCAGTTGCCGGATGGAGCCGACCATCTCACGCAATAGCTCTCCCTTAGCAGAGAGCGAAGAGTGGAGCGTTCTCCCTCTACAAAAGACAAGCTCAACAACCTGGCCAACCAGAGAGCGAAGAGTGGAGCGTTCTCCCTTTACAAAAGACAAGCTCAACAATCTGTTTCAATTGCAATAAGATCGGACATAGAAAGTTTGAATGCCTGCTGCCAAGGGGAAGAAACTACAATGTTCGTCAAATGGGAGCTGGTGGTTCGGGAAGGATGATACAGCTTGACCAATAAGAGAACCAATAGACAAGAAGTTTGCCTTCGCAAAAGAAAAAGGAGTGTTCGTTAATGATAGAAGGTACGCCCGAATTCGCAAACTCTAAGATATACGTTAGATAAACTTGTTGCGTTATTCTGAGAAAAGATACAGTAGAAGGACGAAGGCTTTTAGGTCAGCCCTAGTTAGACAACTCCCGCACCACGGATATTCGACATGACCTTTGAGAATTGTGTAGTTATCGGTTTAAGACATTAGCTAGGTAAAACAACAATAGCTCAAAGTAATGAACGTATAAGCCCAACTCTATCCATATCCTCAATAAAGTGCGACTCAAGGACAACAACATCGAAGAGAAGAAGTGTAAATAACCATCCACAACCTTTCACATGAAATTTCGAGGATGAAATTTATTTAAGGGGGGGTAGATTGTAACACCCCAGTTCGAACCCTAGTAGCAACCACCTAAATTGAAACAACCCGACCCGGATCCTAGTTGTAACTGCCCGGACTATAACTACTCACAGAATGATCTAACCCAAACACTAGTATTAGCAATGGTTAGTTGACGAAAACTTAGGTCGCTATATAAACAAGGGAAACCCTAATTAACCCGAAAACCCAAAGTAACACGAAACCCTAATTATGACCCAAAAACCCTAAAAGAGACCAAATACTTTGAGGCAAAGCCCTAACACTTAGAAAAGTCTCAGAATAGCTTAAATTAAGTAAATAACATAAAATATTAAGTTAAAAATTAAAAAATTCTCATAAATAAGGTAAAATGACCATTTTGCCTGTAGTATAGTAAAAAGTCCTAAAAATTCAAAATTTGACACATGGACACTCAAAATTAGATATTTATATACAATTAATTAACAAACTATAAAACAACAACAAAAATGACCAAAACGCCCTTGCATGGCCGGCCACCTAAGAATTTGTGCCTAAAAAGTTACTTTTTACCGTTTTAAGCTTAAAAATGAGAAAAAGATGTATAAATTAAGTATTATTTTGACCCAATATATTTTATACAAGTAAAATATATAATAATATAATAATAAAGCTCAAAAAAAGCAAACAACTAATTATTTAAAGTCTGTACATAATAAATAAGTCAAAAAGCCAATTCTAGTCAAATTAGCTTAATTTAACTTAAAAGCCTACACTTATTTGTTTACTTGCTATCAAAATTATAATAAATCATGAAAAGACTAAATTAATTATTAATACATTAATACAATAGATTTTAGTAGGTTTAGGTACATAAAATTGATATTTTATGCAATTAAATACTCAAAAATGAACCAAAATACCATTTAAAACACTAATTAATTACCAAAACAGCTTTTTATCTTCCCAAACACTGCATGGCCGAAATTCACCTACCCCAAATCTAATTTTTAATACCTCTACCCCCTCCCACCTCCCATACAACCAATGAGAGTTTAAATAAATTCAAATTTTAATTTATTGTAATAATTACCCCTCATTTTAAATTTTCCTATAAAATACACCCAAACACTCTTCCCCCATATACATATTCTGCTGAGAGAAGTGATGGAGTGCTACCAAAAATTATCTCAGTGTCCTAAGAGAGAAGAAGGAGAGAAGAAGAAAGAAGGAAAGAAGAGGAAGGAGGAAAGGATCAAGGAAGGAGCATTGAGGCTAAGTCCTATTCTCCTACAACCATTTGAGGATCCAACAAGGTAAGAAAATTTCTTAAACCTTATGATATTCTCCCCCAAGATACCCCTCAATCCATCTCTATAACAAACCCTAACAACATAAAACAAAGAATGAGTCAAAAAGGCGTCGTAGGAGCGATTTAGGGACTATTTATGTATGAGTAAGCTTTGTATGTATTTGCATGTGTGTATCATTAAGTTTTATGGCCTAAACATGTTCTGGAGTTTTGTTTTAAGTGATCTTGTAACATGCATGCCAAGAAATATGTCAAAAATGTACACAATATAAGCTAAGCAACCAAAACCCTAAGTAGACTGATTTTCTGGACTTACTCACTTTCTGCCACCTACTTTAAATAAACATAACTAAATGTAGAAAACTGGTCTTAAAGTGATTTTTATGTTCAGATCTAGATATTTGAGTTATATTTCCTACCAAATTGCTTTGAAGTGATTTCGTTGGGTAGAACTCCAGATATCTCATTTTTTCCAAAGAGTGTCAGATCTTGACCACTATGAGTTGCAGATCTAAAAACCTTAAGTTAGAATGAGAGCCAAGCTTAGGTCAAAACATAAAACTTGTAGAGGATACATTTATATTTCTGTCCACCAGAAATGAGTCACAAATATGAAGTCTTGATGGGTCAAAGAACTTCCCAAAATCTCTGTTAACGTTTAGTGACTGACAAACTCCTCTGTCACACCTTTTTGTGAGACTTAAAAGCTAATTTCTTTAAAGCCAAATACAAAAGTGGTAAACATGAACTTTGTAGCTAACATATTAAAATAGTTACTGAGTAAAAATCAGACCAAAATACTCTTGGATGATATCCCAAATGTTTAAAATATTCTCTGCTAAAAACACACTCTGCAGACCATTTTTAGGCTGATTGAACCCTCTTTATAAATTGGCCAAAATCTCAAATGTTTTACAAATAACATGCCTTAGCTCAAATCATGAAACTTGTAGGAGACATCTTAAGCTAGAACCCCACCAAAACCAGAGTCATAGCCCTTGAATTGATGCCCTAAAACAGTAGCCAATAGAGCCTCAATTCCTATATATTTCTCTGTAAACTGCTGAACCGTTTTTATTAAAACAAAATAAATGACCTTTTACTTTAGGAACTGACCTTAGTGATAAATATGAAAGTTATAGAAAATATTTTTATCTAATTGGTGTTAAAATTTTAGAAACTAAATCAATGTCTAAGTGCTTCGAAACACTGTCATAACCTTAAAACTAGCAATTAGAACTTGAATCTAAAATTGGCTAAATATTTGAATGGTGTGTTGCTTATGTGACTTGAGCGTATGAATCTTATATGAACTTTGTAAGTAATTAGTATATGAAAATGATTTTTTTGATGAAATGAACTCATACCGATGATTCGATTCTTTTTCACATAAATTATGGTTATACATCGCATGCTTGTACATGATGCTTTAGCAAATTGTACCATGTGCCATATCATATTTATATGTCATTCTATAATTAATTACACATGAGAAGTTTACTGCACATCATAAACGTTCCTACATATCATCTTGGGTTATCGAAGTCTCTTTTGTACCTATCATTGTGGGTTGCATCCTGTACACTTGTTTTGGTTATTTTAAACCTCGGTCATACTTGTTGGGTATATGTCCCCTTGGTTTTCGTTGCTCCTTGAGTTATGGTTAAATTATAGAAGTGGTGCTAACATGGGAAAATTGGGAAATTTCGAAGAAGAGCCAAAATTGGCAGACCTAATCCCACTGCAGTGATAACTTCAGAGAAGAGCCCAATTATAGTGCACCTAAACTCCATTGCCACCATGTTTTGAAGGGTAATTCGGAGAAGAGCCTAGTTCGGCAGACCTAATCCCACTGCGGTGGTAACTTTGGAGAAGAGCCCAATTACGGCGGTCATAAATCCCTCATCTTGGTACTCTAAATAACATGAAGTGTCTTTTAAAATCCCTATTATTAATAAGACTTTTGGTTGACGCTTAATGAGTATCCTAATACTTAATGTGGGACCGTTGGTCCGTACAAGGGAGGCTACTAAACTGGGAGGCCCACCCCCACGCCGTTGCCAATGAGTTTAACGGTTGAGGCATGTAGCCAAGGCAAGCGTTTACCATTCGCAACGAGGCTAGGATAGGTTAAGTGAGCAATGCCATCAAGTCTACTCTGTAATTCTCGGCGTGAAATTCATTATACTATTCTGGAAGTACTTGGGGATTGGGCATCTGCATTGCATTCATTTGCATCACACGCTCATTCTTTTGTTCGTATATATGTTCATCCTGTTGAAAATGATAAATAGCCTGTAACTTCGCATTGGGTGTTATACGATATGTATTGTGGAATATCTTGTCGCGAGTTTGTTAGACGGTTTAGGAAATTTGCTTCTGGCTCCGGCTCATGGCATTTATGCCACAGGTGACGAAGAGGGACCCTTTGAGGATGGTGGGTTCATTGAAGGGGAAGAATTTGCAGAAGAGGGACAGCAGCAGGAGCATGTCGACCCCAATGACGCAGTTTGAAGACGTAGTTCGTCTCTTATTGATCTTTTGTTTAAGTTTTCCACGGACATGATGTAACTTTTGTTAAGTTTTCTGGATGACTGTACTTATTAAATATTTTGAACAATCTCTGAATCGTTAATGATGTAATAGTTATCTTATGTATTTATGAACATTCGGCTAGAATATGTTCCTTATTTATAGTTACATATGTCCTGACATGCCCGAGAAACGGGGTGTCACACTGCCGGTACGAGTTCTCGGAGGATTGTAGCCCATACTACGTTCGAGGATCATGTAAGGGAATACGGTAGAAGATCTAACTGGAGTTTCAACTCGGAATCAAGTCGTAGTTGAAGATTAAATCGACAAGAGGTATTCATCTAAATTAACTTTGGTTGCATGAGTTTATTTTTAATCGTTCGACGTCAAATTTTTTATCAGCAGCCCGTTTCGGTGTTTGCCCGTCCAGTTAATTTTTTACCGGTAATCGTTTTACAAAAACAAAGATCTTGGCAGTTTTACCCCCAATAGTCCTGAAATAAAGTACATCGTGATGTTCTCCCACTTCCACTCAGATTTCAAAAATGGCTGTAGCAATCCTGCTAGTCTCTGGTGCTTTGTCTTCACCTTCTGACAAGTAAGGCATCGAGAAACAAATTGAATCACATCTCTCTTCATTCCCGTCTAACAGAACTGACAACGTAGATCATGGTACTTCTTCGTGCCTCCTGGATGCACAGCAAGGTGAGAATGATGACACTCACGTAGTATGTCTACACGGCTTGACTCTGGCACAAACAACCTTCCGACCAATCTCAGACTCTAGTCTGAACCCACAATCCATCCTGCGGTATCCTCCCCACTAGCAACTTGATCTCGTATCATCTGAGCTTCTAGATCCGTCAGTTGGACCTCTAGCACTTGTGCAATCAACGCGGGTCGCAAAACTACTAAAAATAAGGTGGTACCCATTGCTGTCTCCCCAAGACTCAGATCAAACTCACCAACCTCTCTAAGCATGTCCCACAAACGTATAGCCATAGCTGCTAACGACTCGTGAGATCTCCGACTGAGAGTGTCAGCCACAATGTTGGCTTTTCCTGGGTGATACTGCAAGTTAAAATCATAATCCTCCAACAACTCTATCCATCATCGTTGGTTAAAGTTCAAGTCCTTCTGCGAAAACAAGTATTTTCAGCTCTTGTGATCAGAGAAAACATCGAAATTCTCACCATAAAGATAGTGACGCCATGTTTTCAAGGTAAAAACCACGACTGCCAACTCCAAATCTTGCGTCGGGTAATTCTTCTTGTGCGTCTTCAAATGTCGAGAACTATAGGCTACAACCTTCCCCTCCTACAATAAAACACATCCTAAACTGTCGTGTAATGCATCACAGTATACTGTATACCCCAAGCCTCGCTCTGGGATAATCAACACTGGCGCGCTAGTTAACCTTGTCTTCAGCTCTTGGAATGCTGACTCATGGGACTCACTCCAGACAAACAAAACTCCCTTCTATGTCAGGCGCATCATCGGTGCAGCAAGTCTCACAGAGTCCTTGACAAATCGCCGATAGTTGCCTGCCAAACCCAGAAAGCTGCGAATCTCAAAGACACTCTTCGGTCGCTCCCAACCGATCACAGCATCAGTCTTCGATGAATCCACAGCTACTCCGTCTGTCAACACTACGTGTCCAAGAAACCTCACCTCAATCATCCAGAACTCACACTTCTCGAACTTCGTATACAAGTGATGCACTCTCAAAGTCTGTAGAACAGTACGCAGATGCTCCTCGTGCACCTCCCTAGTGGGTGAATATATCAGAATATCATCCACAAACACTGCCACAAAACTGTCCAAATAAGGATGGGAAATCTGGTTCATCAAACTCATAAACGTGGCTGGTGCGTTCGTCAGACCGAACGGCATAACCAGAAACTTGTAGTGACCATAGCGAGTCCAGAAGGCGGTCTTCTCTATGTCCTCGTCCTTAATCCTCAACTACTTGTATCCTAATCGCAGATCGATCTTCGAAAAGAAACTCGACCCCTTCAACTGATCAAACAAATCATCTATCCTCGGCATCGGATACTTGTTCTTCACTGTCACCTGATTCATCTTTCGGTAATCAATACACAATCGTAAGGATCTGTCCTTTTTCTTTGCAAAAAGAGCAGGAGCTCCCCACGACAAAGTACTCGGGCGTATAAATCTCCTGTCCAGCAATTCCTATAGTTGTACCTTGAGTTCATGCAACTCAGTGGGTGCAAAACGGTATGACAACATGGATATGGGAGCATCTTCTGGAATAAACTCAACAGAGAACTCTACCTCCCAGCTCGATGGAAACTCAAACAAATCATCAGGAAAGACATCTGGATAGTCGCAAACCACTGGAGGTAACTCTCCTCGACTACTAACTACCTCATCCAACATAAGGGATGAAAAGAGGAAACCCAGGTTACCCTGGTTCCGCACAGCACTGGCCAAAGACATCAAACCCTCATCCCGGTCTCCCACAAAGCAAAAATGATCTCCTGTCCGTGTACAGATCGTTACCCTTCGTCGATCGCAATCGATAAAGGCACGATAGGTGGTCAGCTAATCCATCCCTAGGATGACATCAAACGCGCTCATGTCTAAAATAATGAAGTCAAACTCTAAACAATGATCGGCGACCTCCAACACGCAAGACTTATAGACAAGACTCAACATCACACTCTCACTGACTGGGGTCTCCATGCTCAAAGTACTACCCAACCAGTCCATTTTCAACCCCAAGCTGATCCAAAAGCAGATGATATAAACGAATGTGATACTCCAGTGTCGATAAGAACACTGGCCCATGATCTATAGGCTAGAAAAGTACCTCTGATCATGGAGGTAGTAGCAACAGCATCGGGTACGACCGGTGCTCTGGAGGAACTGGGATCTGCTAGGACATAAGCTCTGGTTGATCCACTGTGGCCCTGTACTATGGACTGTCTGCCTGACTGCACTGAGGCACCTCCCTCTGTAAATATAGATGTTTGAGCTCTAGGCTGCTGATACATCTATCGTCCCTGGCCAGATGGTGTAATAGATGCTCCAGCTGTACTTTGCATACTCCCTCCCCTGAGGCTGTCTCTATGGATGTGCCCAGACTGACCGCACTCAAAACATATTGGTGGTCCTCTCCCTTGCGTCTGCGACTGGAACTATGCCTGAACTGGTGCTGCACTCTAGCACTCTGCCGCACAATGCCTTGGCCATTGACAACTATGAAAAATAAGCTCCCTCTGATCCGACCGTCCCGTTGAGACAACAGGATGTGTGGATACAGAATACTGTGGGGGATACGACGCCACTGGATGAGAACTTAGACCAGATGTCCGCTGACGCTTGTCCTTACGTCCCGGAGACTGTGTACGTCCCCCGTCCTACTGACCTCGACTCTCTCTGTCTCTACGCGTCTGATTTAGCGTGTCTTCTACTTTCATGGCCATTTGTAACAACTCTGTAAAAACCTGCATCTGAAATGCTGCCACCCTATCTCTGATAGTGGGCCTCAGACTCCTCTCAAATCTCTTCGCCCAAAATTCATTAGTAGGCATGATCTCCTATGCAAACAGGGATAGATAGGGAAATCAGACTCATACTCAACCACTGTCATAGTCCCCTACGTTAGAAAAAGGAAGTCCTCTCTGTAGCGATCCCTCAGTGTTGCCGAAAAGTATTTCTCTAGAAATACCTTCGTGAATGCTTCACAAGTGATTCCGACTGCGGTCTTGGCAAACATCCACCACGTGTGAGCACTCCTCCTTAGCTGGAAGGCAGCAAAAGAAACCCTTAGATCATCCTCCTCTATCTAAAGCGTGTCCAAGTTCCTGGTGATCAACTCCATCCATTCAGTGGCTATGGAGGGGTTGGGATCCCCAAAAAGGTAGGAGGGTCCAGATGGTGAAACTCACGTATCGCAACCGTCGCCCTCGGCTTAGGTACACTCTCCTTGCCCCTAGAGGCCTCAGCCAGTTGCCGGATGGAGCCGACCATCTAACGCAACAGATCTCCCTCGCCAATCGGTCCTTGGGGTGCATTAGCATCCCTAACATCTGGGATTGGAACGTCCCTTCGGCCAGAACCACGGCCACGGACTCGTCCTCCCCGCGTGGACATAACTCTATGCGAAAGCAATAGAACAGGATAAGCATCCATACAACATGTTATTACTAACGTAAAAGACATGATACACATAAGCATGCTAACACATAGCCACTTAAAATCATGTTATCACATCTCACATACTGAAGAGAACTAACAAGAAAGACTCATCACTTTGGATAATCTACTTAGATTCCTTGCTAGAAATCACGTCCACGAAACGCGTCTCTAACATGGCTCCCAAGTGTGTTAATCCAATTGCCCGGAGGTAAGACTAATCAATCCTAAGGTCCAACCTCCATACACACGTATACACCACAAGATATCATGCTAATGTTAGGAAAACATTGTAACACATGCAATCAAGCACACATACATCCTCACAAGGTGATGTACCCTCATTCCCATGGCTCTTAGGTATTCAAACCCAGAGCTCTGATACCAAGTTGACACGCCCCAAAAACCAGGGTCACGCAAGAGCCCACCAAAACATCCATTTAAGACAAATAGATTTTTATTTTTATTTTTACAATTGAAAAATCAAAATTACAGCAATTAGATAAAAGATTTTCCAAGTTTAGCTCTGAAAAACAATAAACATGCATTCTCATACATGAATAAGTATATCGCCCAAAGGCGTTCAAAACCAGCCTTCATAGGCATCACATGTAAAAGTACATGTCTCAAAAGGAAAAACTATAGCAAGTCTTCCATCACCTCTGCAACTAGGTAAACTCCACATGGTCACCTGAAAATGTTTTTATAGTTAAATCCCACACCGTGAGCTGAAGCCTAATAGGAATAAATAATAAAGCTGTAAACTAGGTTATGCAATCATAAGCATACAAGCTCAACCACAGGAGCTACAAAAGGTTTTTCTCAAAAACCATCAGTTTTTCATCCTTCAAACAATGCATATCATTCTGACAGATATCATTCCACGGTTAAAAAAAGCAGTAAAAAAATAGTATGCTTGACTAGGGCCACACAGCCGAGGAGAAAGATAAAATGTAATCCTATGTACCGACTCTGCCACGCAGACAAAGGTAATAACCATAGACTCCTGCTCATTACTCTAAAACCCTTGAGGTCTACTAAGTAATGACAAGTTCTATACGATGTTACAACAACATAGCCACTCACGGGGCAACATACTTCTTTACAGATTTCCACGACTGTTGGACGAAGCTAACCAAAACACGTTTACGAGGATTAACCCGAGGGACCATAGTGAACCCACTCTCTTCACATTTTTAGACTTCCACCAAGGAGAAATAGAAGCCCAACTCAACACTACCACTGTTACGGTACATCTATGGAAGACATTTAAAAATCGATCCACAAAACAGATACACAACACATGTATATAAAAGGGAGATCCCATCCATGAACCATGGAGATCAAACAAACATGTAAAAAAAACATGATTTTGATCAAAACGTTTTAGAAGTTGAGACTCAACCCTACACGTTACCTCCAAACCTTCAACAAAACACGTTTGATCACAATTCTCACCAAACCCACCGTTTCTAAACCTCCTTTTGAAAACCACGAACGTTCACACATTCGAATCATGAATCCAATAGTATTTCAATTGACTAATCTTTTCATTTAATCAATTAAATACCATAGAAAACCATTTGGGCGATCAAAATCGAACCATCCAACCACTAAACACACAGCCCACACTTCAGTCGATTAGGCTCACCCACCAGGCGACTGAAAAACACTCTGGAAAAGCAAAAATCCAAAGCTGATCCACTTCAATCGACTGACCTAGGAGGTTCAATCGACTGACCTGGGAGGTTCAGTCGACTAAACTCCCTAAAAGATGATCCAGTCGACTGACCAAACCCAGAAAAAGTTTTTGGCTACGGCTTTCACGTCCAAACCTCAAATCGAGCCTCCATACACCTGTTTTTGATATCCACAAGCATACCTGAGCTTAGGACTATCATAAAACCTCAAAAAGGATCCTCCAAATCCAATTTCATCCAACCGAAACGTCAAAAAATGATTTTAACCCAAAACTCGATTTAAAACATAAATCATTTTCATACGTTTTTAAATGGTAGAAACACGTATGATTACACGTAACACCCTTTAACAACTGTAGAATTTGGAATTCTACCTCGGTGAGTTAAAAACTCAAGGTCTCAATCCACGTGCAAAATAGAGCTTCGCCGAAAGAAAATTCCGTCCGGATGAAACCACAGACCACAATGCCGATAACAAGGATCAGCAGTTGGTTTATCAAAAACCAAGCCCTGGGCCCCCGAGAAGTTATTGAGAAGGCAGAGAGAAAGTGGAGCAAACTTAGGGAGTAAGTTTGTAAAATATCTTTTAGAAAATATCTAACTCCAGATATTTATAGACCTCCAAAATTTCTTTTTTTTTGAATTTTTGAAATCCACACCATAACTCCCTACACTCCCAAGAAGCAACCCCACATGATTATTTAAACTCAAACATGTATCAAAACACATATACACAGGTTAACGCAAAAAGCGTTGAAAAATGCCAAATATGCATATATCATAAAAAGAGACAGGTTCAGGTCTCACAACTTTCCTCCATTCAACAAGGTTGTCAGGTGGTTGAGTTTTTTTCTCTAAAAAATTCCATGAGTGAGATTAGTTACGATTAGTAAAAAAATTATATCTTTTATTTAAAAAAATATGCCCATCATTGAAAAACAAGAATTTAACCAATCTTAATAAAGAGTGAACCAAACAACCAAATAAACACGACACACGATCTTTTAACATGGAAAACCCTAACTTAAGTAAAAACCACAGGGCTAATCCAAATCTAGGTAAATAAGCACTAAAATGGAATAGTTTGAAAACACACACTTACAGACTCTAATCGAATATTCAATCTAGATGTTTTGCTTGTTGAATCCACGTTAACTGTTCTCTACTTGATCACCTCATCAACGAATCCTCAAAGCTTTACACTAGCAGAATCCTCCGTCAGCTATCTTAGAAAGCTTTCTAAGTTGATTAGGAACTTCTTGAATTATGAACTCAAATACTATTTGAGAATATTTTTATTTATTACAAAGTATTAAGAGATCTAGACAACAATATTTTTAGTAACCTTCGAGTTCAAGTGTCATCCTAAATATATAAACAGGACACAACAAGTCGTTGATACGTGTTTCAGTAAAATTGAAACTGTCAGAAGGTCGCTCGAGTGGACTTACCACCACTCAAGCTATGAGATGGCAGATATGGATTTTGCACTACCTACATTACTTGAAGTTGTATCAACTTGTTGTACTTCAGGCTTTTAGAATTTGTACTTTAGTCTTCTGAATTGATAAAGACTCTCAACCCTATCAACTAAGACTTCTACTCAACTTCAAAATATTAAGTCTTACGAGGCGTTCTTTTTAAAATAAAACTCTAAACTAATCAACCAATCAACCAATCAACTCCGAACCCACCTAGGAGTTTTACAATAATTCAAATACCTAGATTGCCAATAAATAAAGCAATATAATTCCTATAAATGCATTACTAAAAAATAACACACAACACTAGTTCTTCTTGATCCTAATTTAATCGGTTGCGAGTTTTTTGAACTCAAACACAATCCAGATGGTTGCATTGAAAGGTACAAGGCTCGTCTTGTTGCTAAGAACTTCCATCAACAACCAGATATTGATTTTGTTGAGATCTTTGGCCCTGTTGTTTAACCTACTACTGTTCGTAAAATATCGAGTCTTGCGGTTTCCTATGGTTAGTTCTTGAGGCATCTAGATGTGAGAACTGTATTTCTATATGGTTTTGTGGATGCGATAGTTTTCATAAGCCAACCTCTTGGTTTTGTAGTTCCTACTGAACCTACATATATTTTCCATCTCCAGAAGGCTATATATGGTCTAAAACAGGCTCCCCGATCTTGGTTTCAACGACTGAGAACTTCATACTCCAGTTCAAATTTATTCAATGTCTTGTTGACCCGTCTATGTTTATTTTCAAAAGATTTTCAAGTATTATAATCTTGCTCCTCTATGTTGATGACATTATCTTGACTGGCAGCATGCCTTCTTTCATCTCATCCTTCACTGCCACTCTTGGTGATGAATTTGAATTCAATGATCCTAGATCTTTGTTATATTTTTGTGGTTGAGGCAACATTTTGAAGTGATGGCTTGTATCTTTTCCAAAACAAATACATTATTGATCTTCTTCGTTAGGATTCTATGATTGAGTACAAGTCCTGTAATGTTCCAATTTGTGCCAAAACCTAACTATCTTTACGGAGCGGTAACCCTTTAATTAACGTTATTAAGAATCGTCAGTTGGTTGGATCCCATTAGTATCTCAATTTCACTTGTCTTGACATTGCTTATGTTGTTTATCAAGTTGCACAATTCATGAGTGCTCCTTGCTTTATCTATCTAATTGATTCTGAATGCATTCTCTACTATCTTAAGGGTTCCCTTGAGTTTGAGTCTTCTCTTTCATTGATCTCGTAGCCCTCTTTCTATGAAGGATTATTCGGATGCTAAGGGGATGGTTGGTTAGACTCTTATCGCTTTACTACATAATTTTGTGTTCTCTTTGTCAGGGTTATATTCTAAAAACTATAGATTTTATTTGGTTTTAATATTTAATTTTATTTTAATAAAATTATTTTTTCATTTTATACGAATCTTAATGAGCAATATATGCAATATCATTTCTCTAAATGTTATGCATTTAATTTGATGTGTTTTATTTTATACAGTATTTAATTTGATATGTAAAGTTCGGCTTGCACATAGAAGACCATATTATAAATTTTTGCAGAATATAAGTTTGTTGTTCACAGTTGTAGACACCACAATTTGGCCCCGCCAATCTTAGGTTGATCCGAATGAATCCAATGATGAAAACAAGTAAAATGGTGCCTTTAAACGATCCTTAGGAAGTGATCCAAGACCAGTGTTCAAACCCTATGATCAAAACTTTCAAATTAGTGAACCAACTTTGAGCCACCAACTTCAAAAATTTGAGACGCCAACTTTGAACCATGGGACCGCCAGCTCCATTGTCGCAACCGAAAATAAGAAACTTTTGAAAACCCTAGCCAAAGATGGCGACCGCCAACTTTGAACCATGGGGTCGCCAACTTCATTATGGCGACTGCTAAAAGAACCTCTTGGAAGCTTGATTTTTGTGGAGATCGCTAACTCCAAACTTAGTGACTGTCAACTTCAAAAGGCCTGATATGTCTCAAAATGTGCCAGCATCTCAATGGTTGATGTACTTTATAAATACCGTATCTCTTGTACAAGTTTCGGAGGACAATTATAAGGTTAAAGTTTTGACGGATCAGAAGGCGAGAGAGTTCTGATACCGGCACCCTGTTGAAATATCGAGAAAGAACAATTACCAACGCTAATACCCTGCTGGATTCCAGACCTACCCTTTCTTTAGAATTGGAGCACATCCTGAGGATTGGACTACCGATCATCATTCCCCGACTTGAGGATTCACTTGCCATCCAAGTATTCTGCTTGGATCCCCAGTCTTTCTCTCTCCACTCTCTATTCCTTGGAGTGGCTGGGTTAATTTTAATTTCAATTCGAATGTTTCATTCATTTGTATAGTTGATTTAGTTTACCATTTAATTTGTAGAATTGTAAGCATGTGATTAACGTGCATGATTTGTTTAGTATAATTCGGTTATTTCTTATTAAAATCAAAGTAATCTGAGTTGTTGTTTTTGTTCACATTGCACACATGCATTTTGATCACTTTTGAGAATTCATTAAAATAGTACTAACATATTTTGCAATTGCGACTTACAGTATCGTTATTGTCACAATCAATGTACTTATGTTCATATGGTTGTTAATGTCGATATAACATCCGTATTTCATATTTCTTAATTAAATGAATGTTATGTCACTATGTAATAGTTATTGTTTTCAGTCGTTATGTTTCACTAGCTTAATTCTTTTTTTTAATAGTATTCTTTTTATTTTTCTTTTGTTTTGTTTAATATTAAAATTCACAAAATCTCTTAATTTTAGCTTAGTTTCTCTTTTTGTAGCATTTCTTTCATTTTTTCTTTATTTTGTCCAATTTTTGTGTAAAACCTATAAAATTCCTGACGATAGTTAGGATCCTTTTCCTTTTTCTTTAGTTATAATTCTAGTCAGCTTAGTAACATTTCCTTTTATCTTGCTAAAAAACCTTTTAATTTTAGTTTAATCTTCTTTTGTAAAGTTTCTTTTGTCTTCTTTTCGTTTGATTAAGCCTTTGAGCATCAAAATCTATGAAGAAAATAATTTAGATTCTTTTGTCCTAGTTATTAGCATGGAGTCATATACCTTTTTTTTATTCTCTCTAGTAGAAGTTTCTTTATATTTTGTTTAAAATCATGTTTAGTATAATTTTAGGTTATTCAATAATATGCATCGTAGATATGATAATTACAAAATATGTTTTGCTCATTTCATTTGAAATCATGTGTAAAGTAATTTAGGACATTTGATTATTTGACAATATTGTATGCAATTTTGATTAGAATCTAAGAAGTTTTAAGGTTACATTTCTTTAATTTGGTAACATGTTATGCTTAGGTTATTTAATGTTATTGCATGCGGTTTGCTCTATATATCCTTTAGTTATAAATTGCATATCATAGAACATTAGGATTTTCTTTGACTACTTGTTTTGTTTGGTGTTCTATATACATATACTATGTATTTTTCTTATTTGATTTTAGATGTTCTCTCTTTGTCCGTATCTTCTTTTTTTTGCATGCATTTGAGCAATCTAATTAAGAACCAATGATGATTAGTAGAGGCCAACTTTACAGTTGGGCGAACGGGGTGCCTAACACCTTTTCCAGTTGGTACCTGTAAGACCTGATTTTGTTTTTCTTTTTTCGGTTATATACATGTTTGACGTGTTTCTTTTTGTTACATGTATATCCATGATGTATGGTTTATGCTTCATTGTTGTAGAACAGCATGTGTAGATATATTTTACGCTTTCTCGGGTTTTGCTAGGGCCTGTTTGGTTGGTCCTGGGGTTAAAAAATCTGTTCTGGAGCTGAGGGACATTTTTCTCAGCAATCCAGTCGACTAGACTAGGTGACCTAGTCGACTGGGTCGATAGTAGGGTCGTTCAATCGACTGAGGTGTGGCAGTGGTTGTTATTTTGAGATCCAGAACACCTTCAATCGACTGAATGGGGAAATTCAATCGACTGAATGCTCTGTTTGCTGAGGCCTATATATATTTCAATGCTTATTTTCTTTTTAAAAAACCATTTTCTCTCAAACTTTCCACCTTTTCTCCAGATTTTTGTTGTGCCTGGACCTAGCTTTTGATGATTAGCTTGTGGATCCTTGCTATTCTCGTTGTTAGCTTCGCTTTTATCCAGACAAATTCTCGTTTCGATGAGGTTTCAATTTTGAGGTTTCGAGTTTTGACTCACCGAGATAGGATCCTAGACTATGTTGTTGTTAAAGGGTGTTACGTGCAGCTATATGCTTTTTCACCGATTGAAAATGCTTTAAATGTTATTTTTTTCATGTTTAAACCTTGTTGTTGGATAAAAAGCCTGTTTTTATTCTTTTTTCTTGGTTTATTACATGATTCGGATGTGTGGATGTCCGTAGGTTTCAAAAGGGTGGTTTTAAAAATGGAGGTTTTGTGAAACTGTTGAAAAATGTATTTTGGAGGTTTAGAGCTAACCCTCGGGGTTGAGTCTCAACTTTTTAAATATTTTGATGGATACATGTTTTTTCATGCTAGTTAATCTCCATGGTTGATGGATTGGATCTCTTTTCATACATGTTGATGTATAACTATTTGGCAGTTTTCGTAGTTGAGCTATATACTAGTTTTTAATGATTCCTTAGATGTGCCGTGATAGTGAGTGTGTGGATTTGGGCTACTATTTCTCCTCGGTAGAAGTCTAAAAATGTGCGCAGAGTAGGTCCCTACGTGCCTTCGAGTTAAACCCCATAGACGAGGTAGTGGGTGCTTAGTACCCTTGGATTTTGAGCCCGTAAACTAAGTGGTCATTGTTTTAACTTTGTATAGAACTTGTCATTACCTAACATGTCTTAAATGATTCAAGGATAGGTAATGGGCAAGAGTCTATAGTTGTTGCCTTTGTCTATGTGTGTGGCAGAGGCGGTACATAGGATTCATTTTATCTTGTTTTCCTCGGTTGTGTGACCAGAGTGGAAAATACTATTTTGTTACTATTTCTAAGACCCTAAACCATTTTCTTTTTTGGCATTTTTTGACGCGCGTTATGTGTTTTTGTTGCAGCATGTTTTATATTCTTTTGATGCATGTTTGAGGGTAGAGATGCATGTGGGAAAGGTTCCTGGGGCCGTAAGCCATTGTGGCGCGAATTTCAAAAATAAAAAAAAAAGATATTTTGGAGGTCTACAAATATTTGGAGTTAGATATTTTCAAAAAGATATTTTTCAAAACTTAACTCCTAAGTTTCTCGTTTTTCTCTCTGCCTTCTCTCTAAATTCTCGGGGCCCTGGGCTTAGTTTTCAACGATCCAACAGTGGATCCTTGGTATTGGCATCGTGGGCTATGCAACCATCCAATCAGAATTTCATTCCGGCGAAGCTCGATTTTGCATGTAGTTCGAGGCATCGAGTTTTCAACTCATCGAGTTTTATAAGGGTGCTATGGGTAATCGGGTGTCTTTTTACCAGTTAGATTGCTATAGATCTGAGTTTGAATCAGGTTAGATTTTTGGGTTTAAAACCTATTTTTCGTCGATTTCGTGGATGGAATCGGGTGTCGGGAGTTTCTTGTGAGGTCTTGGTGTTAGGCCTGGACATGTGGATGTTCTCGGGTGTTGATTTGGAGTTCGGAGGCTTTGATTTGGGGTTTGGAGGGCTGAACCCGTAGCTTAAAAATGGTTTCTGGGTGAGTTCAGTCGACCGAACCTATGGGTTCAGTCGACAGGATCTTGGTTTTGGGGTTCGTTCGATCGAACCTATGGGTTCAGTCGACTGAACCATGCGTGAGGCGTTTTGGTGGGTTTCCAGTGTGTTGTTCAGTTGACTAAGCGTTGGGTCCAGTCGACTGAAGTGCTGGGGTGTGTTTTGGTGGTTTTGTGGTTGGGTTTTGGTTTTTGATTTACGTCTTAGGGTATTCAATTGATTAATTTATGGGAATTAATCAATTGAAATACTTGTGGATTCCTTTTGGGGTTTGGTTGGTTGTGTCATGGTTTCGGGGGTCGTGTGGTAGCCTCGTGTGTTTATGTTGATGCCTTCCTCGGGGATGATGAGTTGGTGAGATGTGGGTGTTTGTTTTGCGTTGGGTGTTTGGGCCCGTGGTTTCTTTCTAGAAAGAGTCTTAGGTTGTGAACCGTGAGGCCTTTGGGTTTTTAGTTGGCCTTCTGGCTAGGCTTGGTCGTGATATGTGGCTATGTGCTTTACAATGGATATATGCATGTTATAACTGTAATTTAATCATGCATGGATTATGTAATATGATTTACATGTCTTTCAATGGCGTTATGTGTAATGTGGTTTATGCTTTGAGACCCTGAGTTTTATAGGCATGTATGTGGGATCTAAGGAGCGGATGCATGTGATGCATGTTGTGTGAGTTGCGTGTGTAGCATGTGACGTGGTTTGTGATACGTAGTGATAGTACGTGGTTTTATGCATTTAAATCCTGAGTAGGTTATGCATAGGTGTATGGAATGAGTTAGATGGTTATGTTAGCTCTGGTTGATGGTGATTATGTTAGGGTTATGACCTTTCGGTTAAACTCCAAGAAGATTACGTTAGGGTTACGACCCTTCGATAAAAGTCCTTAAAGAAGCGTTTGATAGGGCTACGGTCCCTCGATGCAAGACCGTAAAGAGGTGTTCGATAGGGCTACGGTCCCTAGGTTAAAGTCTGTAAAGATGCATTGACGAGGGCTACGGTCCATCGGTGAAAGTCCGAGAAGATACATGGATTGCATGAACTGCATAATGGGATGGATAGACTAGTTTTCAAATTATTTTAAGAGTCATGTGAATCGCGATCTAAAAATCATTTTCAAACTATTTTTCAAGGCTCCTGTGAGTGAGTCTAATGATGGTTTGTTTCATCGCTTTCCCTTGCATGTGAAAACTGTTTTAAAGGATTGAAAGAGAGTCTAAAATTGCACTTCGATTTTCTAGTATGTTTTGTTTATATTGCATGCTTGTCTAGTTTCTGCTGAGCCTTGGCTTACGATGTGGGATAAATGTTTTTAGGTACCGATCACACGCGCTGATTCGAGGTTACTAGTTGGGAGCGAAAGAGTTATAGTCTTCCTTTTTGTCTTTCTATTACATGTATGTTATAACATGTTTTTTCTGGTGTTGGAACCGTGTAATGTAAGCCGTTTGGCGTTTATATACAATGCATGTATGGTTTATCTTTGAGAGTGTATTCTCGGGTTGGGTGTATGTTTGGTTGTTATGAGTGTTTCACGTGGTCCGGAGTTTGGGGCGTGGCACTATTTTTCCTTAATTGTAAGACGATATCTGCATTGTTGATGTGCATGGTTGTAAGGATGGAAAACTTATGATTTTCGAGATGGAAAACCTTTTTAGCTGCCGTGATTGAGTTAGCCTCTCATATATGATTGCATATCCTGCTTTACAGATTTATAATCTGTTTCTATTGGTCTTCGACTTACGGTGTGGAATTTTGTACAAACCTTTTTTCAGTATAGGTGAATATGAGGAATTGACCTAGAGATGCCCGTGGTGGCAGAAGGCTTTCTATAGTTTTTCTTTTATTTTGAGACATGTAGTCTTATATGCGATGCCTATTTCAAAAGGTAGGTTTTGTACGCCTTGAGGCGATATATTTTATGCATGTATTGAATTGTATGCTTATTGTTTATGAGAGATGAGCCTTGGGTACTCTTTTTATCCAAATGCTGTATTTTTGGGTTGATGGTTTTCTAACTAAAAATCTTATTTTCATAAATGGTGTTTTGGTGGGCTTTTATGTGACTCTTGAGTTCAAGGCGTGATAACTTGGTACTATAGCTCTGGGTTCGAATACCTATGAGCCATGGAAAGAGGGTGCATCACCTTGTGAGGTTGTGCGTGTGCTTGATTGCATGTGTTTAAGTGTTTTCTAACATGAGCATGATAGGCAGTTCAGCGTGATAGTTTGTGTATACATGGGTATGGAGGTTGGACCTTAGGATTGATTAGTCTTGCCTTCGAGCATTTGGATTAACAAACATGGAAGCCAAGTTAGAAAGGCGTTTGACCGACGTGTTTTCTAGTAGGGAATCTAAGTAGGTTATCCAAATGGATGCGTTTTTCTTGTCGGTTCTCCTCAGTATGTGAGATGTGTTTCGATAATCTTAAGTGGCTATGTGTTAGTATGCTTATGTGTTATGTCTTTTATGTTAGCAATGACATGTTGTATGAAAGCTTATCTTGTTATGTTGCTTTCATATAGAGTTATGTCACTCGAGGATGATGAGGCTGTGGCTGTGGTTCTGGCTGAAGGGATGTTCCAATCCTAGATATTGAAGATGCTAATGCACCCCAAGGACCAGTTAACGAGGTAGATCTGTTGCATGAGATGGTAAGCTCCATCCGACAGCTGGCAGAGGCCGCTAGAGGAAGGGAGAGTGTACCTGAGCCAAGGACGATGGTTGTAATGTGTGAGTTCTGCTATCTGGACCCTCCTACCTTTGCTGGGGATCCCAACCCCATAGTATCCATAGAATGGCTTGAGCTGGTTACTAGGATTTTGGATATTCTTCAGATTATGGAGGATAATCTGAGAGTTTCATTAGCCACCTTTCAGCTGAGAGGGAGTGCCCACGAATGGTGGAAGTTTTCCAGGACCGCAGTGGGAGGCACTTGGGAGGCCTTCACGAAGGTATTTTGGGAGAAGTACTTTCCAGCGACCTTAGGAGATCATTACAGGGACGACTTCCTTTACCTTACTCAGGGGACGATGTTAGTGGTCTAGTACGAGGCCGAGTTCAATAACTTGCCTCGATTTGCATAAAAAATTGTATTTATTGATGAATTCTACACGAAGAGGTTCGAAGGGGGCATAAGACCCACTATCCAAGATAGAGTGGCGGCATTCAGAATGCAGGTCTTTAAAGAGTTAGTGGAGACAACCAAGAAAGTGGAAGACCCCTTGAACGAGACGCGCAAGGACAGAGACAGTAGGAGTCAACAGGATGGGTGATGTGCATAGTTTCAAGGATGCAAGGATAAGTGTCGAAGGACGGTCGGTTCAAGTTCTTATCCGACAAAGTCGTATCAGCCACAGTTTTATATACTTGTACCTTTAGTGGCCTCAATTGGTAGGCCAAAGCAGAGAGATATCATTTGTCATCGATGCAGATAGCTAGGGCATCGTGCGGCGGAGTGCCAAAGTTTAACACCTGTTCAGTCACAGTTGCAGTCATTATCTCAGGGGAGGGACCCACCATTATGTTTTGGGTGCGGTCAGTCTAGGCACATTCATAGGTACTATCCTCGAGGAGGGAGCATGTAGAGTACAATAGGAGCGCTAGTTGTTCCGCCTGCCCAGGGACGACAGTCTTATCAACAACCTAGGGCTCAGACGTCTAGGTTTGCAGAAGGGGGAGCCTCAGTATAGTCTGGAAGACAGTTGACAGTTCAGGGCTATAGTGGGTAGGCTAGAGCACCGCAGGGTAGAGCATATGTCCTTGTTGATCCCAGTTCCTCCACAACACCAGTCGTGCCCGATGCTGCAGCAACCACATCCATGATCAGAGGTACCCTCCTAGTGTATAGATCATGGGCCAGCATTCTTATTGACATGGGAGCATTGCATTCATTTATTTCCTCTCCTTTTACATCTGCATTGGGGTTGGAGACAGACTTGTTGGGTAGTGCGTTGAGCGTAGAGATCCCAGTCAGTGGGAATGTGATGTTGAGTCGCTTTTGTAGATCTTGTAAGTTGGAGATCGCTGGTCGTTGTTTAGAGTTTGACTTTATCATTCTAGACATGACCACATTTAATGTCATCCTAAGGATGGACTGGCAGACCACCTATCGTGCTTTTATCGATTGCGATTGACATAGGGTAATGATTTGTACACCGGTGGGTGATTGTTTTTGTTTTGTGGGTGACCGAGATGAGGGTTGGTGTCTATGCCCGGTGTTGCTCGGAATTAGGGGAATTTGGGTTTCCTCTTCTCTGTTCTCAAGTTGGATGAGGTGGTTAGGGTTCGAGGAGAGTTACCCCTAGTGGTTTGTGACTATCCAGATGTCTTTCTTGAATATCTGTTCGAGTTGCCACCGAGCCGCGAGATAGATTTTGTTAGGTTTGGTATACTGAAAACTATGTTTTTAGTATTTAATTTTATTTTTTAATAAAATTAATTTTTTATTTTATGAGAATCTTTATGAGCAATGTATGTGCATCATTTATTTAATGTTATGCATGGATGTCCGATATTCTGTATAGTGTTTAATCTGGTATGTAGAGTATGACTTGCACACAGAAGATCATATTTTAGGTTCTTGCAGAATATTAATTTTATGTTCAAAATTCAAATGAAAATGGACATATCATCGGTACGACTGTAACACAGAGTTTTAGTAGGTCTGCCTTGGTTACGGGAAACAGATAATAGCATCGTGTATTTTTTTGACTCTCTGTTCTAGTACACTTTGTGTGTATTGAACGAGACATTTGGGATAATTAATTTTATATTGACTATATAAATTAATTCACACTTTAAGGTTATTATGAATAGTGCTTATCCTATTAATGCTGAAATAATTATTGATTTACATATATTTAATATTCATTGTTTTGATTCATTAAAGAATGCAATCTTATATGGGTCTATATTCTCGGTGAGTTAGATAGCGGTATTATTTATATGACAAATATTAATTATTGACGAAATTCACGTCTTGAAAGATCTGGATTGACGATACTACCTTAAAGAAGCTTTTATAAGTTTTGACCGGGCCAAACCCTGTAGGTAGATTAGATTATCCAGCGGTCAAATAAGTTAAGTAGAAGGGCTTAAGGAATATCAAGATGCCGATTAAATTAAATTGTCAAGAATTAAATTTAATTGGAAGTATCGAGAATCTTAACGTGGGGAGAAATAGTAAGAATTTAATAACAGGAGCTCAATGGTAGATGGTCTTGAGATTATGGGTTAAAGTGCAATTATAGTACTTAGTGGTGTGAACTGTAATTTAGTATTTTATGAAAATTGCAGAAACCGCAGCTAGTTTTCCATAATTACAGAAACCGCTAATAAGTGTCTGTGTTCCACTAGAAGTATTACTCATAATTACTTCTTAGGTACCTGCTGTAACCCTATATATATGCGAGTAGACTAAACCAATTTTAGAACATAACTTGTCTTTGAAGACTAAATATATCTAGGTTATGCTGGTACGGGTTCTCGATAGTCCGTAGCCCACACTACATTTGAGAATCGCGTAAGGGAATACAGTAGATAATCTGACAGAAGTTTCAACTCAGAATCAAATCGTAGTTGAAGAATCGACCGATAAGAAGGTAATCTTCTAAATTAACTTTGGTTGCACGGGTTTTATTTTGATCGTTCGACGTCAAAAGTTTTATCTGGAACCCGTTTCGGCGTTTGCCCATCTAGTTACTTTTTTATCAAAAATCGTTTGCAAAAATAATGATCTTGACAGTTTTGCCTCTAACAATTGGTATCAGAGCCGTTTAATTTTTTGTTTGCGGTTTATCGGGGCCGGATAGTTTTAGTACTATTGCTAACTTTGTTTTGCAAGCGTTCTAAATCTCAATTTTATGATCATCATTTATTTTCATGTTTGATTGAATGCACGAATGATTAATTTTTTTAATCATGAGGGTTGATCGTGGTAGATTGATTTTGAACACTACGGAGGCATATAATCAATGTAAAAATTAATGTTTTTCAGTTTCTATTTTTTTTAAATAAAAAAAAGAAATAAGAAGAACACAAGTGGCGGTCGCACACTGATGCTTGGGTTTTTTCATGATGATTCATGGCTTGATCTTGGGATTTGGGATTCATGGATGTGCTTTGAATGAACACTGTTTTGATAAAAAGCCAAACGCAAAACTTTGAAGCAGCAAGCAGCGGTTTTACAGGCGCCAAAACAGTAGTGACAAATTATCCAACACTGTTCGGCGCAAAATCTAACACAAAAGCAAGTGTCAACACAGCAGCGTCCAACACAGTAGCGCCAAATATAGCAGTTTTTTTTCCAACACTACAGCATAGAAATTGCAGCAATTTCAACAAACAAGTCGCGCTGTTTTCCAAACTACAAAGCAGCAGTTTCCATCCAACGGTGCAAATCCAACACTTGTTTTGCAAAACACTGCAAGAGGCGCTGTTTTCGATCACTATTTCGGTGGTTTTTCTTTACACAGCAAGCATTTTTCCAATTCCGAAACAGTTTCCGTGCAAAATCTAAAAGCTTTGGCGCAAATTCTGATACAGTTTTTGTGCAAAATCCAAACACTGTGGCGCAATTTTTGAAACAGTTTCAGAGCAATTCCAAACAGCAGTGGCGCTATTTTTTTTGAAATTCTAGTGGCGCAATTCCAAACAAAAAAAGCTGCGGCGACATTGAAGCTTGAATTATGCAGCAGCCAAGAAATCCTGATGCAATTGAGATACAGAAAGTTGATTCAGAAAAGGATTGAATCATTCCAGCTTATCTTTGAGCAGGAGACTGAAACTCATCAGAGTTTCTAATCTATTATAAAACCGGGATATATTTATTATATATTGCATTTAATTTATTTTTGTATTAACTACTTGAATAATAAATATTAGTTTTATTTACCTAGTTAATTTAATTAATTTGAAAATTTGATTTTAATTAAAATATTTTATAATAAAAAAAATTAAGTTTTTTTAATTAATTAATTTTAATTAAATAGAAAAACTTTAGATATATTATTTTTTTACAAAATATCACGTTTAAAGATGATTTTTTTAAAATCGAATATCTTAGAAAAAACGTGGGCATTAATTCTGATTTTTGAATTAATTAAATGAAAAAATATTCAATCGAAATAAATTATTATTTTTGAAAAATTGTGAAACGAAAAATAAAATAAATAAATTCCTTTAATCACTACCTTAGCAAAAAAGCTAAAAGAAAAACTGTGCATTTATTAAATTTTATTTGTTACGCATTTAAATACGAAAAGATAGCTTGATAAACTAGAATCTTTGGAATCGTGTACATGAAAAGATGTTTGATTCTTTCAGATCGTGTGACTTTCGAAATTAATAAATTTATTTTAATTAAACAAATTTTTATAACCCTAAAAAATATTTTTAAAAATCTAAGTGGGAGGGGAAATTTATTCACAGATAAATCCTGCGGTCTCCATCACCAGTTTGTAGGTGATGCGATTAAACCCTGCGTGTTGGCAGTAAAGCCTTCTTCCCCATCGGACAAATTAATTGCGGTATCACCAGTAGAAACCTCCTTTAGGGATAATTCTGGATAATTATTAGTGTGGATCACTTTTCTATCTGAAGGGTTCATTGCGAAGCGATTAATTTGGGATTAGGTGATAGTTAATACTTAGCTGTATATAATTGTATCATCTCCATCCAAGTCACTGCTATTATATACTAGACCGAAACTATGTCAATTATTTAATTGTACTTGATATGGTTAGTTGCCTAAATAGTAAGATTAAAAAAAATTAGCCTGTCTGGTCTTATGAAAGATAATAGACGTCCTTCCATCGAGGCATGCTATTCTTAGGTTACTAGGCTGCTGGTGAATTTATTTTTTAAAATGGTAGAGGAAACCAAATTAAAATGAATTCAAAGTTTTTCTCATCACAATTAACGGTATTTTAATTATGTGATTCTCAGGATTAAAATGGCTTTTAACCCACTCGCTTCCATTGTCAAAGAAAAAAACTTACGGGACCAAATTATGTTGACTGGAAACGAAACTTGAACATTGTATTAACTGCTGAGGATTATAAGTTTGTTTTAATTAAGATATATCCACTAATACCTGTTGAGGGGGCTATCGAAAGGAAAACCCAGGCCCATCAGAAGTGACAGAAAGTTAATCAGATGGCTCGCTGTTACATCAGTCTATGCCCAGTGCTTATGACATGATGATGAACCTCAAAGAAATATTTGGGGGTCAAAATCGTGCTGCTAGGCAGGTGGCCATGAGATCTCTAATGAATGCAAACATGGCAGAAGGTACACCAGTTAGGGATCATGTTCTAAAGTTGATCAGTCTTTTGAATGAACTGGAGATCTTTGGAGATGAAATTGATTGAGAAACCCATATTGATATCATATTCTAGTCATCGCCTAAAAGTTTTAAGCAGTTCTGCCAGAACTATTCTATGAATAAGCTCAGTTACACGCTGGCAGGACTTCTTAAGGAACTTCAAGCAGCCGAGGGTGTTCTCAAAAAGCCAGGTTCTGTGTATGTGGCTAAGAAAGGTTCTTCCTCTAAACTTAAAGGTAAGAAGAAAAAAAGGTTCAGATACAAGAAAACACAAGTCTAAAAGTAGTTAAAGGACCAAAAGCGGGTGTGAAGAAGCTGAGAGGCAAGTGTTATCACTGTAACTAGTTTGGGCATTAGAAAAAGCAGTATCTGATTTTTCTCGGCAAGCAGAACAAACATAGTAATTTCTATTCACTGGTTGTTGAAACATACATGTTTAGCGGTGTTATCTACTGGTACCTGGTGTGTAGATACAGGAGCCACTAATCATATCTGTAATTCTTCGCAGGGGTTCAAGAAAACCAGGCAGCTTAGTGATGGAAAAATCTACCTGCGCATGGGTAATAATACAAGGATGGCAGCAGTTGCAGTAGGAGATGTCACTCTCAATTTTAGTAGAGATAGGATACTACTTCTAAAATATTATCTTTATGTACCTTCGATTAGAAGAAATTTAATTTCAGTCTCGAGTTTAATAAAGGACAAATATTCGGTTCATTTTAGTGACTCTATCGTTGTGAAGAAAAATAAACATTTTATTTTTTCTATTACATTGATGGATAATCTGTATGTTGCATCTCATATCTCTCCTACACTATAACTAATTGAAATGAATAACACCTACTTTACCATATAAGAGAAAGTTTTCTTCTTTAATGAACCAAACATTTGTTTGGCACTTACGCTTGGGTCATATTAATCTAAAAAGGCTAAACAGACTTATAGCCGATAGACCTTTGTGTTCATTCCAAGTGTAGGCACTTCCATTCTGTGAATCTTACGTAGAAGGTAAGATGAAAAAGAGGTCTTTTTCGGCTAAAGGCTATAGAGCTAAAGAACTGTTAGAGCTGGTTCATTCTGATGTGTGTGGTTCTATGATAATCTGGGCTAGAGGTGGCATTGAGTATTTCGTTAGTTTCATTGATGACTACTCAAGGTATGGATATATTTACCTGATGCACTGTAAGTCTGAATGCTTTGAGAAATTTAAAGAATTTAATACGGAGGCAGAGAAGCGTCTAGGTAAAAGTATCAAATCACTACGATTTGACCATGGTAGGGAATACCTCTTTGGAGAGTTTAATGACTACCTATCATCAAAGGGGATAACATCCCAGTTGACTACAACTGGCACTCCACAACAGAATAGTGTAGCAGAAAGAAGGAATAGTACTCTTATGAAAATGGTAAGATCCATGATGAGTTATTCAAGTTTACCTGATTCGTTTTGGGGACTCGCTTTAAAAATAGCAGATTACATTCTGAACTTAGTACCTTCTAAGTCAGTACCTTCTACTCCCACAGAATTGTGGACCAGGCGTAAACTTGTCTGAAAGATATTCGTATTTGGGGGTATCCAGCATATGTGCTGAAAGAGAAACGGTTTGGGGGTATCCAGCAAGAAAGGGTTTGATTTAGAAGTTTACGCCTGATCCCCCAAATACGAATATCCGTCAATATTTAATATTAGAGGGTGTGATCTTGTATGGGTCTATATTCCCGGTGAGTTGGATAGCAGTATTATTTATATGAAAAATATTAATTATTGACAGAATCCACGTTCCGAAAGATCGGAATTGACGATACTCCCTTAAGGAAGCTTATAAGTTTTGATCGGGCCGAACGCTGTAGGTGGATTTGATTATCTGGCGGTCAAATAGGTTAAGCGAAAGGGCTTAAGGAATATCAAGATGCCAGTTACATTAAATTGTTAGTAATTAAATTTAATTGGTGGGTATCGAAAATCTTAACGTGGGGAGAAATGGTAAGCATTTAGTAGCAGCAGCTCAATGGTAGATGGTCTTGAGATTATGGGTCAGAGTGCAATTATAGTTCTTTAGTGGTGTGAATTTTAATTCAGTGTTTTATGGAAATTGCAGAAATCGCTGCTGGTTTTCCATAATTACAAAAATCGCTGATAGATGTCTGTATTCCACTGGAAGTCTTACTCATAATTACTCCCCAAGTCCCTGCTGTAGCCTTATATATATGTGGGTAGGCTGAACTAGTTTTAGAACATAACTTATTTTTGAAGACTAAATATATCTGGATTTTGTCAGTACGAGTTCTCGATAGTCCGTAGCTCACACTACGTTCGAGAATCGCGTAAGGAAATACAGTAGAAGATTTGACTGGAGCTTTAACTTAGAGTCAAACCATAATTGAAGAATCGACAAATAAGAAGGTATTCTTCTAAATTAACTTTGGTTACATGGGTTTCATTTTGATCATTCGACGTCAAAAGTTTTAGCTGGAGCTCGTTTCGGCGTTTGCCCGACCTGTTAATTTTTTTATCAAAAATGGTTTGCAAAAATAATGATCTTGGTAATTTTTTCTCCAACATAATTTTCTACTGATTTGGTTCCGAGAGCTGCTCCCATTTTTATACCATCTTACCATTTCGCTCTAGCTGAGTTGCGAGAACTCAAGGTATAGCTTCAGGAGTTACTTGACAAGGGATTTGTACGTTCGAGTACGTCGCCGTGGAGAGCCTTAGCTCTTTTTTCTATGAAGAAGGATAGATCCTTGCGACTGTGTATTGACTACGAGAAGCTAAATCAGGTGATGGTGAAAAACAAGTATCTAATGCCGAGGATTGATGACTTGTTTGATCAGTTGAAGGGATCGAGTTGCTTCTCAAAGATTAATTTGAGATCATGGTACCACCAGTTGTGGATTAGGGACAAGGACATAGCAAAGACGGCCTTTTGGACTCACTATGGTCACTATGAATTTTTGCTTATGTTGTTCGATCTGACGAACACTCCTGCAGCGTTTATAGGTTTGATGAATCGTATTTTTCATCCCTATCTGGATAGCTTTGTAGTGGTATTCATAGATGATATTCTTATCTATTCACCCACGAGGGAGGCAAACGAGGACCATCTGCGCATCGTTTTACAGACTCTAATAGAGCATCACTTGTTTATAAAGTATGAGAAGTGTGAGTTTTGGATGTTCGAGGTGAGATTTCTTGGACATGTGGTGTCGATAGACGAAGTAGCCGTGGATTCGTCGAAGACTGATGTAGTGATGGATTGGGAATGACCGAAGAATGTCTTTGCTAGACTTGCTTCGCCAATGACGCGTCTTATATGGAAGGGAGTTATGTTTGCTTGGAGTGAGTCTTGTGAGTCTGCATTCCAGGAGTTAAAGATGAGGTTGACTAGTGCACCAATGCTGATCAATCCAGAGTGAGGATTTGGGTATACAGTGTACTGTGGTGCGTCTCACGATGGTTTGGACTATGTTCTGATGCAGGGAGGTAAGGTTATGGTGTATAGATTTTGACAGTTTAAGATACATGAGAAGAACTATCCCACACATGACTTGGAGTTGGAAGCCGTGGTCTTTGTCTTGAAGACATGGCATTACTATCTTTATGGTGAGCACTTTGAGGTTTTCTCCAATCACAAGAGTTGAAAATACTTATTTTTGCAGAAAGACCTGAATTTGCGCCAACGACGATGGATGGAGTTGTTAGAAGACTATGACTTTGACTTGTAGTACCATCTAGGGAAAGCCAATGTTGTGGCTGATGCTTTCAGTAGGAGATCTCATGGTTCGTTAGCTTTTGTGACTATACGAGAATGGGACATGCTTGGAGAGATTGGTGAGTTTGTCTTGGGGAGACAGCGGGGGATGCCACCTTATTTTTAGTAGTTTCACAACCTGCGTTGGTTTCACATGTCTTTGAGGTCTAGTAGACGGATCAGGAAGCTCAGATGATACGGGATCGTGTTTCTAAAGGAGAGGACGCAACGGGATGGGTTATGAGTTCAAATCAAAGTTTGAGATTAGCTGGGAGGTTGTTTGTACTAGAGTCATGCCGTGCTGATCTATTGTATGATTGTCATCATTCTCGCCGTGCAGTGCATCCTGGAGGCATTAAAATTTATCATTATTTGCAGCGTCAGTTCTTGTGGACGGGAATAAAGAGCGATGTACTTTAGTTTATTTGTCGGTGCCTCACTTGTTTATAGATAAAGGCAGACCATCAGAGGCTAGTAGGACTATTACATCCATTGTCGATATCAGAATGGAAGTGAGAGAACATTACGATGGACTTCATGTTGGGACTTCCTAGGTCACCTAAGGGACACGACGTTGTTTGGGTTGTGGTTGATAGGTTAACGAAGTCGGCACACTTTCTCCCCATCCGCGTGAAGGATTCAATGGAAAAACTAAGTAGATTACATGTCAAAGAGATAGTCTGGTTACACGGAGTGCCTGTGTTTATTGTTTCTGACCGAGACCCGCGCTTTACATCGCGCTTTTAGTAGAGTCTTTAGGAGGCTTTGAGGACGAACTTGACGTTTAGTACTGCTTTTCACTCCCAAACGGATGGTCAGTCTGAGAGGACCATACAGATTTTGGAGGATATGTTGAGGGGCTGTGTACTTGATTTTTGGGGTTCTTAGGAAGATCATCTACCATTGGCAGAGTTTGCATATAACAATAATTATCAGTCCAGTATTGGGATTGCACCATATGAGGCTTTGTATGGTAGACCGTGTAGGTCACCCGTGTATTGGATAGATGTGAGAGAGACCACAATCTTGGGACTCGACTTTATTCCAGAGACGATAGAGAAGATTACCGTGATTCGCTAACGCTTAGTGACAGCTCAGAGTCGCTAAAAGAGTTATGCTGATCGGAGGAGAAGACCTTTGGAATTTGTAGTGGGGATCATGTGTTTCTAGAGGTCTCGCCACACAGAGGCTTGATGAGGTTTGGCCGCAACAGGAAGTTATCACCGCATTTTATTGGACCGTTTGAGATTCTTGAATGGATTGAAGAGGTAGCATATCGTTTGCCTTTTCCACCTCAATTAGCATCTGTGCACAACGTATTTCACGTTTCTATGCTTCGGAGGTAAGAGCCTGACCCACCACATGTTTTGGTTTGGGCCGAGCTGCAGGTTGATGAGGATGTCACTTATGAAGAGCGCCTTGTGAAGATTTTAGACATGAATGAGCAAGTGTTGAGAGGGAGAACAATTGCTTATGTCAAGGTCCTATGGCTTCATCATGGAGTTAAGGAAGCGACGTGGGAGCTTGAGTTTGGGGTTCGTACTAGATACCTGGAATTGTTTACCTCGTGACTTTGTAGTAAATTTTGGGGGCAAAATTCCTTAAGGGGAGAGAGTTGTAAGACCCGGTTCCGTTTTATTTTTTTTAGGTTATGTACATGTTTGACGTGTTTTTTTTCGTTACATGTATATCCATGATGTATGGTTTATGCTTCATTGTTGTAGAACAACGTTTGTACATGTGTTTTACGCATTCCCGAGTTTTGCTAAGGCCTATTTGGTCGGTCCCGGGGTTAAAAATCCTGTTCTGGAGCTGAGGGACATTTTTCCCAGCAGTCCATTTGACTGGACTGGGTGACCTAGTCGACTGGGTCGATAGTAGGGTCATTTAGTCGACTGGATGGGTCACTCCAGTCGACTGAGGTGTGGCGGTGGAGGTTATTTTGAGATCCAAAACACCTTCAGTCGACCAAATGGGGTAATTCAGTCGATTGGATGCCCTCTTTGCCGAGGCTTATATAAATTCCAACGCTTGTTTTCTTTTTGAAAAACATTTTCTATTAAACTTTCCACCTTCTTTCTAGATTTTTGTTGTGCCCGGGCCTAGGATTTGACGATTAGCTTGTGGATCCTTGCTATTCATGCTGTTAGCTTTGCTTCCATTCGGACAGATTCTCGTTTCAACGAGGTTCAGATTTTGAGGCTTCGATTTTTGACTCACCGAGGTAGAATCCTAGACTATGTTGTTGTTAAAGGGTATTACGTGCAGTTATATGCTTTTTCACATGTTAAAAAAGCTTTAAATGTTATTTTTTCATGTTTAAACCTTCATGTTGGATAAAAAGCATCTTTTTACGCTTTTTTCTTGGTTTATTAGATGATTCGGATGTGTGGATGTCCGTAGTTTTTGAAATGGTTGTTTTGAAAATGGAGGTTTTGTGAAACTCCTAAAATACATATTTTGGAGGTTTGGAGTTAACCCTCGGGGTTGAGTCTCAGCTTTTTAAGCGTTTTGATGGAAACTTGTTTTTACATGCTAGTTGATCTCCATGATTGATGATTGGATCTCTTTTCATACATGTTGATGTATAACTGTTTGGCGATTTTTGTAGTTAAGTTACGTACTGAATTTTAATGATTTCTTAGATGTACAATGATAGTGAGTGTGTGGATTTGGGTTGCTATTGCTCCTCGATGGAATTGTAAAAACGTGCACAGAGTAGGTCCCTACGTGCCATCAGGTTAATTCCCGTAAACGAGGTGGTGGGTGCTTAGTACCCTCGGTTTCGGGCCCATAAACTAAGTGGTCGTTGTTATAACTTCGTATAGAACTTGTCATTACCTAACAAGTCTTAAATGATTTAGGGATAAGTAATGGGAAGGAGTCTATAGTTGTTTCCTTTGTCCGTGTGTGTGGTAGAGTCGGTACATAGGATTTATTTTATCTTGTTTTCCTCGGCTGTGTGATCCGAGTGAAAAATACTGTTTTGTTACTGTTTTTCCTTAACTATAAGATGATATCTCCATTGTTGATGTGCATGGTTTTAAGGATGAAAAACTTGTGATTTTTTAGATGAAAAACTTTTTTGGCTCCTGTGATTGAGTTAGCCTCTCATATATGATTGCATATCCTGCTTTACGGCTTTATAGTCTGTTTCTATTGGTCTTCGGCTCACGGTGTGGGATTTTGTGCAAATCTTTTTTAGGTATAGGTGAATATGATAAATTGACCTAGAGATATCTGTGGTGGCGGAAGGCTTACTATAGTTGTCCTTTTGTTTTCAGACATATAGTCTTACATGCGATACCTGTTTCAAAAGGCGAGTTTTGTACGCCTTGAGGAAATATATTTTATGCATGTATGGAATTGTATGCTTATTGTTTATGAGAGATGAGCCTTGGGTACTCTTTTTATCCAAATGCTGTATTTTCATAAATGGTGTTTTGGTGGGCTTTTACGTGACCCTAGAGTTAGGGGTGTGATAGTACCTCAGCCCCTGAACCTTTGTTTTCTCTAGTTATCATTTTTAAAGATCAATGGCTTATTTTGTTTTTCTTAGTTTTTCTCAAAAACTAAGTGGCAACTCCATTTTCAACAAAAAAGAATTTGAAATTTTTGATTTTCAAGGAGTTAAAGTATTTTCTAAATATTTCTTGAATTTTCTTATTTTTGACCCAAAAACCCTAAATCTCGGTGTCAGTATTTTCTAGCAACTCTTTTGCGGATTTGTTTTTCAAAACAAATAAGCGAGCTAGACTTGAAAATATCATTGGTTCTTAAATAGAATTTCTCATTTGCATTCTTGTACGCATTTGCATTGCTCTTAATCCCTTGCCTGGTCAACCCGATACCTCTGTCAATTTACTATCTCAGGGCTATGTTGGTAAGACAAGAAAACCATACTGACTGCACGCTTTCATTGATGCGGTAAAAGCGTTCTTGCGTACCACCTGACTATGTCCTGCACCACACCAGGCATGGGAGGTACATGTTAGGGTTGTATACTTGTGGCGTTGGGATTTTGGGGTCTTTTAGAAAATGGTCAAAAAATATGGGAATTCAAAGATATTTGAAAAATATTTTAACACCTTGAAAACTAGCCTTTGAAAACCCTTTTTTTTTATTAAAAACAGAGTCGCCACTTAGTTTTTGAGAAAAATTAAGAAAAATAAAAAATGGTTACTGATCTTGGAAATTTTAACCAGAAAAAAAAAGGGTTAAGGGGCTAACGTACGAATCAGGGAAGGTGTTAGGTACCCCGTTCGCCCAACCGTAAAGTTAGCCTCTACTAATCATCATTGGTTCTTTGATAAGAATTTCTCAAATGCATGCAAATAAAGAAAATCGAGCCAAAGAGAGAACATCCAAAATTAAATATGAAAAATACATATCATATTTACATAGCACTCCAAATTAAGAAAATACCAAAATAAAAATCATAATTCCTATGACATGTAATTTCTAACTAAAGGATACATAAGACACTCCAACATGCGATTTTATTAAAATGATCCAAACTAGCATGGTTCAAATGTAAAAGTAAAAATAGGCTAAAATTACCTAAACATGATTTATTACAAAAGATAAACTAAACTATTCATGCTTTCAAGTAAAGAAGTTAAAACATGTACGTTATCAAAATAAACTATGTTAGCATTTAACATGATGAATTTTTAATAAAAGAAATACTAAGCAAAGGAAAATGTATAAAATCTTAAAGAAAGTTCAAATGAAGAAATTTGAAATAAAGGTTTTATGGCAAAATAGAGTTTAAGGGTTTAAAGAAAAATTTCACAAAAAGAAGGATCATGCTAAAAATGAAAAGAGTTAGAGAAGAAAATTTTAACTATCTACATTTTTAAAGAAACAAAAATAAAGGGAAACAATGGACAAGAAAATAAAAAGGGAAGAAAATTTCAACTAAAGAATGAGGATTAGACTAAAAGACTTTTATAATTTTTTGGGTTTAATAAAGCTATAAGAAAGAAAAAAAAATGGAATATTAAAACAAATATTAACATTAAAAGAAAAAGAGTACTAAATGAGACATAATAAGAAAATTAGAGCCAATGATAAAAGGAAAGAAAATGAAATGCTAGAAAAGAAAATTACACTATTATTGAAAGGAGAGAGCTATTAAAAAAGTGCTAAACTAATAGGAAAGGAAATTAAACCTAATATTGCATGAAAGAAATGAAACTTTAAATGCTAAAAAATAAGGATCATGACACTAATGGTTAAAAGAAGAGGACATCAAATTAATATTACTAAAAAGAAAAAGAAAAGAAAATGAAAATAAATGTTAGTAAATAAAATTAAACCAATGTTTGAAAGATAAAAGAAATTAAAAATAACTATTTAATGTGAAATGTAGTATTAATTACTACATCACATAAATATAAGTGTATTATTATAACAATTAACAATATTAATTAGTTATATTGCAAGAATATTTTAGAACTAAATTGATAAAGTGATAAAAATAAGAAAAAAAAAAGATAATGTGCTTAGTATGAAATGTAGAGAAATTAACTACTAAGGAAGTACGAAACAACTAAAATAAATAAGATTAACTATATAAACGGAAGGAATATGCAAATTGAAATTGAATTTTAACCCGGTCACTCTAAAAAAGAAAAAATGGAGTTAGAAAGACCAGTAATCCAAACGAAGTACCTAGATTGCCGGGGAATCCTCCACTAGGGAATGTGTTTCAATGGGTCGATACTCGGGTGGCGATCCAAGCAAGGCTTCAATATAGGAGGTTCGGGACGTGGTATTTCAACAGGGCTTCGGCGCCAGGGCTTGAAATTGCTCGGTGACTCAGCAGAGCTTCACTCTCAAAATCTCATACTCAAATTCTGTTAATGAAATCGTACCAGAGATATGGTATTTATAGAGTTCTTCATCCAATGAGATGCCGCCACGTTTTAGGGACACACCAGGCCATTTGGAGTTGGAGGTCACCACTATGCAAGTTGGCGGTCGCCATATTTTTGAAAGGTTCTGCAAAATTCTTTGGCGGTCGCTATGATGTAAGCTGGCGGTCGCCATAATAAAAGGTGGCGGTCGCCATATTTGGCTAGGATTTCAAAGAGGTTCTATTGGCGGTCGCCACAATTAACATGGCAGTCACCTTACTTGGGCAGTAAGTTTCGTTGATTCGAAAAAAGTTCATTAGTTTGAAGGTTCCAGGTTCAAATACCGAGCTTGGATCACTTCCCGAGGATCGTATTGAGACACCGTTCCACCTGTTTTCATCATCGGATTCACCTAAGATTGGGCGGGGTCAAATTATGTTGTTTACAGTTGCCCCTCTTTGATATAATTTGCGTAGCAATGCGTGAAGCATGTTATATCAAAGCTCAATAGACAATAGCCGTTTGATCGAACCGCCAATCTTAGGCCACAAGCACACAAGCATGCATATGATGTTGGTCGTACTCGAATTTTCATCGAGTTGCGTACGTACCTCTTTTGTTAGGGATCATACTAGAACGTAGTTCATGGGAAAATATGCAAGGATACAATATAAGACTAATCGTGATGTATGACAGGTACAACGTAATGCAAACATGTATAATGGAAAAAATATCAATCAGTTTTAGGTCGTGAAAGGACCGATAGGTCAGTTTCGGGTCATGAGGAGGACCGACGAGTCAGTTTAGGGTCATGAGGAGAACCGACGAGAAAAACATCAAACTAATAGGTCGAGTTAAGGTCTAAAAATTCGGGACGAGGCGCGAGGTAAAAATAATTAAAAGCCAAGTTACGATTTTTAACTAAATTTATCGGGGAGAAAGCCACGAATTAATAGGTCGAGTTAAGACCTAAAAATTTGGGACGAGGAGTGAGGTAAAGATAATTAAAAGCCAAGTTATGACTTTTAACTAAATTTATCGGAAGGAATAATTATGAATGATGAGGGTTAAAAAAATGCATAAATCACACAAAATTATTTCTGCACAAAATTTGAAGTATTTTTGGAAGACACTCAAAATTATTTTTGTGAAGCACACCCATAAGGAAAATTATTTTTAAGGGAAATTATTATTATTTTTTATTATATATATATATATATATATACATATATTGTTAACAAAAATAACATGCGCGAAATCAATACTCATAAATAAACACCCAAATAAAAGAAAATAAATATATACACAAATAAAAGACCCCCAAACGGATCGCTAAAAAGCCCTAAAACCTCATGATGGACAAACTGACCTGACGTGACCATTGAGAACATGGCAGTCGCCAAGACAAAACCCCTCTGTCATGGCGATCGTAGGGTAAAACTCCCTCCAACATGGCGGTCGCCATGTGTCTCTTCACCAACCTAGCGTTCGCCATAACCTAAGGTGGCGACCGCCACCTTCAAATTCGCATAAGGTCCTTGAGGCGCGCGGATCTGGTTCATTTGTTTTCCCCTCACTCTCTCTCTAGCTCTCTCGCGCTCTCAAACACTCTCAAGCTCTTCCTCACTTCCTCTTGTCTTTTTAGTCCTTGTTTCTTCACCTTTAGTCTTTTCTCGCTTCTTCCTGCTTCTCACACAATGTTTACCCTACTTTTTGTGATTCCATTCCTTTTTATAGTGGGCCAAGGCCAGGGAGATGAGGAATTAGGGGTACGACAAGGCCCCTCTACTACTGGGAGCTCCTCTATGGGTGTCCTTCCTACCAGCGGAGTTACTTTTACACTGCCCACTGCTACGATAGACGCTTTGGTACTCGAGGCGGAGCGCGCTTCTCGTCAGGCTGAGGAGTCGACGCGAGCAGCTGCCGAAGCGTAGGCTGCGGCAGATGCTGCTGCTGAGGCCGCTGTGGCCGATATCTTATATCGCGATGCGGGAGAGGGTCATCTGGCACCCTTTGACCCACATATACATGCCCCACTACCTCATCGCGTTGTTCCACGTGGGTTGAGATGCTATGAACCTCCAGCAGATGCAGTTGCAGCCGACATCCTTTTGCGGGAGCCCAACCATTATATGTCTTACCAGCGACCTTCGGTATGTACCATATCCTTACTGTTTCAAATACCAAACAAATGATATGTCAAATATAGACGCATGCCTTGGATCCCTTTATGTGATGACGATGTGATTTCATTATGATGATGATGATTTATTTTGATGATGTGGATGATGATTGGGATTTGAACTTAGCATAGGTACCTATGCAATAGAGATTAAAACAGTAGGGATACTTAGGATTTTGAACAAATAATGAAAAGAAAGGGCGATTAACATAGAATAAAAGGTTTGAATTTTTTTATTATTATTTTAAGGAAAAGCGCAAAACTATGAAAGGATTTTTGTTTTTGTTTTTGTTTTTGTTTTGGGGGCATGAAAACTAGAGAAATAACTTTCATCAAAAATCTTAAAAAATTGAAGGCAATTTGGTCGAAAATTTCTAAAAAGTTAAGGTAAATTTTCACAAACTCTAGAGATTAAAGAGGCATTTTAAAGAGAAAGTCAAGGAAAATTTTCAAAAGTCCTGGAAAATTTAGGAAAAATAATCTGAAAATTTTTTGAAAATTTTGAAAATTTGTTCAAAAATCTTAGAAAAATCAAAGAAAATTATTAAAAAAAATTTAGAGTACAGGGGCAGTTTTTTTTTTATATAGAAAATCAAGAAAAATTCTAGACATTTGAGGAATTTTTTTTTAGAAAATTAATGAAAATTTTTAGAAATGTTTAGAAATTCCTAGAAACTCTTAGAAAATTGTTTAAAATTAAGGAAAATTTTGAACAATCCTAGAAAATTTTAGAAAATCTAAAAATATTTTTTAGAAAAAATAAAATCTTAGATAATTAAGGAAAAATTTTTGGAAAATTTTAGAAATTTTTCGAAAATCTTAGAAAATTAAGAAAAATTTTGAAAAATTCTAAAAAATTTTAGAAAATCTTAGATAATTAAGGAAAAGTTTTTGGAAAATCTTAAAAAATTTTAGAAAGTCCTAGAAAATTTGGAAAAATTCTAAAAATTTTTTTAGAAAATCCTAGAAAATTTAGAAAATAAGGGCAAAAACGGCAAAACACAAATATCTAAGGAAATTTTTTTGTTTTTGTTTTTTTTTCTTTCCTTTTTTATGAAGATTTGCCCGGCATACCAGGGCTTAGGGTTTTTAGTCTTTTAGTAGGACGTGCAAAACCAAAGGATCATTACTTACACACGAACCTACGGTATGAGAGATTTGCATAGTTTACTAGGGCTTGGATGAACCGAAGGGTCGTCACTTACACACGAACCTAGGGTTTTGCTTTTAGATATTTTTCTGCACTTTGCTTGCTCGATATGTCCTTTATATATTCTCTGCCTATTTTCTTCTTTTCAGGTTGGTTACTTTATCCGAGGTTTCGGAGGTTCTGCCTCTGGAGAGATATTGGAGTGGTATGATGCCCTCCCTACTCCTAGCCGGACCATTATTGATGCCTCCAGCTTTGCTTGCTTCATACCCTTGTTGGGTAGGACGAGCAATGACCGGGTGTGGTTGATAGCTCTGGCGGAGCGATGGTGGGATACCACCAATACCTTTCATTTCACAACCTTCGAGGCTACTATGACGCCTCTAGACTTCGCACTCATCATTGGCATTCGGGTTAGAGGAGTGCCTATTCCATTTGATCCGACTATTACTAGTTCCACTGATGCACTGACATATTTTCTCAGAGCTGTTCCCACTCAGATGGATCGTGACAGAGTCTGGTACACCTGGTTCTTCGAGCAGTTCAGACATTTTTAGTGCACCGAGCCCCGCCACTTCGAGTGGGTCACCTGGGGTTTTCTTATGTAAATGTTTGATACCTCCTTGTTCTCGAACAAGGAGAATACCGTCCATTTGCACTACCTCGGCGCCTTGGCTCATCTCGACCGAGTTGCTTCATTCGATTGGGGAGGAGCATCTCTCGCCACTTGTAGACACCCCAATTTGACCCCGCCTAATCTTAGACGAATCCGATGATGAAAACAAGAGGATTAGTGCCTCAGTATGATCCTCGGGAGTTGATCCAAGCTCGGTATTTGAACCCAGTCATAAAAAACATTCAAAATCTCTGAAACCAATGAAATTGTACCAAACCATCTATAACTTGTTTCCTAAGTCATTGTCAGAAGTGGCGACCGCCATGTTCATTGTGGCAACCATCAATAGAACCTCTTTGAAACCCTAGCTAAACGTGGCGGCCGCTAACTCCAACATGGCAACCGCCAACTCACATTGTAGCGACCGCCAATAGAACCTTGTGGAACCTTTTCCAACACAGCGGCCACCAACTTGAATTGTGGCGGCCACCAACTTCAAATGGCCTAACGTGTCCCAAAATGTGTCAAATTGTCATTGGTTTAAAAATTCTATAAATACGTACCCCGACGTACGTTTTCAGGAGGAATTTTGAGTGAGAGAGACTCTGCCGATATACCGAGCGATCCTGAGCCCCGACGCCGAAACCCTGTCGAGATACCGAGTCCCTAATCTCCCATACTTACATTGAAACCTACATTGCTCGAATCACCCCCCAAAGATTGTACAATTGGAGCACATTTCCCGACTTGAGAATTCCCTGGCAATCTAGGTACCTCGCTTGGTTCTCCGATCTTTCTAAACTCCACTTCTCTCTATTGGAGCGATCGGGTTAATTTCCATTTAAAAGTTTTTCGATTATTGTCAATTTTGTTTAGTATTTGCAATATTAATTATTGTTCAACGTAGTTGGGTTATTTCTTTTAAAAGCTTCAGTTATTATTTTTATTTCATTTTTAGTACGCTGTTGCATTCCATTAATCTATCAACTTAGTGCCAACATTCACAACGGTTACAACTAATCAATGTTCTTAATCGTTATCATTAAGGCACTTACATGAAAATAGTTGTAATCACTAATATTACACCAATTTAATTTTAATATTACATTTCATTTTATTTTCTTTCTTTTATGTTAATTTCATATTTTAGCATTTATTTTATTTTCTTTTAGTTAGCTTAGTTTTACTTCACTAGCATTCTAATTATTTTTCTAGCTTAATTTTCATGTTAGCCTTTGTTTAGTAAATATTGTAATTTACATTCCAAGAACTTACTTTCCTTTGCAATGTAGCCTTTTATTTCCTTAATTTAATGTAATTTCTTTAATATTCTATTTTCTTTTCTTTAGTACGAATATTATATTTTCTTTTAGCTTAATATTTTCTTTTCTAGTCTTTTATTTTCTTCATTAGCATTAATTTTTCCTTGTTAGCACTTTACTTTTTTTTTTCTCTAGTGTAATGTTCTTTTCCTAGCATTTTATTCTTTTTTTTTATTTAATGTTCTAATATTTAATTTTCTCGTTTAGTCTAAACTTCATTTCAATAGCATTTTATTTTCTAGTACTAAGTATTTTATTTCATTTTCTTGTATTAGCATTTCTTTTTTTTTCTTCTTTTTCTTTTCCTTTTAATTTTAGTTTAATGTTCTTTTACTAACACCAACCTAAGTAATATTAGCTTAAATATTAATTTAACTCCATGTTCTTTTTTTTAAACTTTTCTTTCATTAATGTAATTTTCTTTTCTATTATTTCATTCTCTTTTATTATTAGTTTTAGTTTTTTCATAAAATTCTATTTAGCATTTCTTTTCTCCTAGTATTAGTACTTATAAAATTTATTTTTCTTTTATAACTTTATTTTCTTTTATCCTCCTTCTTCTCTATTTTCATCAAACTCAAAAATCACGAAAATGCTTTTAAACTAATTTTCATCTTTAAGTAGTTCATAATTTTCTCTCTTAAAAATACTCAATTATTCTTTTCTTTTCTTCTATTTTCTTCTCTTTTATTCTCTTTTAAATGTTAATAACTAAATTTTCTTAACTTGTCTCTCATAATATTTTTCTTTCCTTCTATTAACAACAAAAAGTACAAAAAACATGAAGATATCTTTTAATGTTCTTTTATTCTTATTATTTTCATCTTTTATGTGAATAATTAGATTTTCTTTTTAATAGCATTTTCTTCCCTTCATATCTTGTTAAATCCATTTCATTTCTTTTAAAACTTTAAATTCTCTTTTATTACAAAACTCTTATTTTAAATTTTTTTTGTTAAGTAGGCTTTGTTTTAATATAGCATTTTTTCTCTTTTATACACTTCTTATTTTACATGTCTTATTTATTTATTAATTCATCACGTTGAGGTTAATCTAGTTAATTTTGATAAAACGCAAGTTTTAGTTTCTTTATTTGAAAGTATGTTCAGGATAGTTTGATTTTTCTTTCTTTTATAGCAAATCCATGTTTAGGCAGTTTTGGTAGCTTATAGCATGTTTTATTATTTTGCATATTATGATAGTTTAAGTCATTTTTTGACAATATTACATGTGGGTATGTTTCATGTTTCCTTTAGATAGAAATTGCATGTTATAGGATTTATGATTTTTTTTTTTACACTTATTTATTTTCAAGTGTTATGTACATATTTTATGTATTTTTCTATACTTGATTTTGGATGTTCTCTCTTCACTCCAATTTTTATTATTTGTATGCATTTGAGAAATTATATTAATGAACCAATGATGATTAGTAGAGGCCAACCTTACGGTTGGGCGAATGGGGTACCTAACACCTTCCCTGATTCGTACCTTAACCCCTGAACCTTTTTTTTTTTCTCTGGTTAACGTTTTCAAGATCAGTAGCCAATTTTGTTTTCTTAGTTTTTCTAAAAAACTAAGTGGCGACTCTATTTTCAACAAAAGGGGTTTTCAAAATTTGGTTTTCAAGGTATTTAAAATATTTTTCAAAACATCTTTGAATTCCCTCATTTTTAACCACCAAATCCCAACGCCACAATATTTTCTGGCAACTCTGCTGGGGACTGATTTTCAAAATCAAATAAGATGGCTAGACTCAAAAGCATTATTGGTTCCTAATAAAATTTTTCATTTTCATTTCTGCATGCATATGCATTGTTCTTCAACCCCCTGCCTGGTCGACCCGATGCCCTGAACGTTAATCCGTTTCGGGGAATGTTGGGAAGACGGGCAACCCTTGCTGACTATACGCTTCCATAGATACAATAAAAGAGTTTGCGCATACTGTTTGACCATGTCCTGCACCACTCCAGGCATGGGAGGTGTATACCCGGCTCTATTCAGAAGGTACCCTGCTCAAATTGACCAAACCCGACTTTTTGCATATAGTGAACATGGAACCCCCCAATTAGATGCTGCTAAGCCTAGTAGGATTATGTATTTTTCTTTATTATATGCTTTGATTGTATATTGTTACGATTATTTGTTTGGATTAGGCTAGTCCTTTTCCTGGGTTTGGCCTGGGTTTTCATGTTTTTCTTCGATTAAGTTAGTTTCTCCTTCGGATTCTTACCCGAGTCTTTATTCTTCACCATATTTGGCCTTCACATAGTAGTTTTCTTCTCGGGGTCATACTCGTGTTTCGTTTAACACCTCTAGGGTAGTTTCACTCTCCTTTAGGTTCTTCCCGGGTTGTTGGTTTTCTCAGCCTTTGCTTAGGCTCGCTTCTCTCAAACCCTTGACATATCTATGAGAGTTAGTCATTTCTCCTTACCGTTATGCTGCCTATTTTTCATCGGGATCCTATAGAGTTAGATCTATTTCCCTGACGGAGTGCTGTCCATTTCCCTTTAGAATCATAGGTCGAACTCGTCTCTTAGAACTATCGTCTTACTGGAATGCCGCCCACTTAAACAAAACCTTTCCCCTAGAGCTTGGTTGATCTATCCCCTATTTTCAGTTGTTATGCTGGTGGTATGAGCCCGGCAGGGGCATTGTTTCAGTTTTAGCTATTTTGAGTATCACGGATATCTGTTATCTGTTGTCTGAACGTTCTTCCAAAAAATGCCTAAAACTGGTTATTCTGCTTGTGCAATCCAGGTTTTTCTGTGAGTTACCATTGATCCGAAAAGAGTACAGTGGACACGAGTTTGGGTAAGATCAAAAATGGGTAGACTGCGCAGAGTATCTGAATCAACCGACATGGCTGAAAATGAAGTTAATCTGACAGCCGTGATGAGGGCTATTACCGAGATATAGCAGGATGTGGAGCGGAAAACCCAAGCCTAAAACAAGTGCCATGGGCAAATACAAGAACCTGCTTACGTCAGCACCAGCCGAGATAGGGGAAGATACTGTCCATGGTATCTCGACGCCCCCAGCCCTAACCCCGCTTACGTCAGCACCAGCCGAACCAGTATCAACAGCTACTGTAGCTCCAACAGCAGCACCAGCATCAGCTAGCTCCGATGCTCGTCCTCTCCTCCTACCACCAGGGGCAGCCGAACTGGGACCTAGAGGACCCATCAGGTGTGCCCGGGCCCAAGCAGCATAATCCCCCTCCATCACCAGTAGTTCTGAAGCTGGGGTCCCCATCGTCTCCAGCAGCAAGTCGGCGGGGCCTAGATGATCAGTCCGGTGCATACGGACTGGAGGAACCACCAGTATCCTAAAGTGATCAAGGCCAAGCGACTGGCGAACCACTCGCTCGCCAAGATAGTACTCCCTACCGAATGGGCCCTCTAGCAGGATCCGCATAGAAGTAGTATCCCGGCTACGCTTCAGATCTGTGCTGGCCCGATCCTCCGCTCCCCTCCAGAAGTCCCGGTGGAGCTGCAGTGATTCAAAATACAGTACAGTGCAAAACGAATGATCAATATGCAGCACATTAATCAGTATGCAAAAATAGTGATCGGTGTACAGTGCAGTGACAGAAATGATGATCAGTATACAGTACAGAGAACAGGGTAGTAAACTGTAAAAATGATACCTGCTTGGGAGTCAGCCAATCCAATGAGACTCGAAATCGATCGATGTCCTTTCCACCAGCCTTCTTCCCCTTCAGCCCTCGGGACCACCGGGCTGCTCGGGGAATGACTAGAGGATCTAGCGACGAGTTCGC